>JAUPMG010307629.1:0-16432 GCA_031762675.1 Pachysandra terminalis
CCACAGTCTTATCTTGTGTTGTGATTTTTTGGCCTGATTTTTGTGTTTTTAAGGACATCCAAACAAAGCAGACGATTAGTTGACGTATTAGACGAGGCAACCTGTACTACTTGGACTTGGTGTCAGGAATCTCCGATAAGTTACGACAAGTTTTTGCAGTGAATGGCTCTGAGGGGGAGAAGAAGAAAGCTAAAATCTGGCTATGCCATCGACGTATGGGGCATGCTTCATTTGGCTACTTAAAAAAACTATTTCCTAGTTTATTTGCAAAAGTGGACATTTCTAGTTTTCGGTGTGATGTCTGTGAAATTGCAAAAAACCATCGAACTCCATTTCCATTAAGTGTAAAAAGGAGTCAACTTCCTTTTATGGTTATACATTATGATGTCTAGGGTCCGTCTAAAGTCTCGACTTTAGGAGGATCACATTGGTTTGTTGCTTTTATTGACGATTGTACAAGGATGACTTGGTTGTGCTTAATGAAATCTAAAAGTGAAGTGAACTTATTATTTCAAAAGTTTCATAAACTGGTTGGAACTTAGTACAATACACAAGTTAAGATTCTCCGCAGTGACAATGGTGGATTATATCAAAGTTTTGAACTTCAACAGTATTTGGAAGCACACGGAACTATTCATCAAACTACTTGTTCCAATACACCTCAACAGAATGGAGTCGCCGAGTGAAAAAATCGACATTTGTTGGAAGTTGTTCTTGCCTCATTGATCGAAGCCCATATGCCATTATCATACTGGGTAGAAACACTTACTTCTACAACATATTTAATCAATCGGGTCCCCTCTAGATCTATTGATTTTCGGACACCATTTCAGGCTCTTACTGATATTGTTGGTGCGACAAGCGTCCCAAATTTAGCTCCTCATGTCTTCGGTTGTGTAGCATTTGTCCACTTTTATAAACATCAACGCAACAAGTTAGCTCCTTGAGCGTTGCGATGCGTTTTTGTTGGATATGCTATACACCAAAAGGGGTACTGATGTTATCATCCTCCTACTCGACGCATGTTTATCACAATGGATGTGGTTTTCCATGAAGATGTAATGTATTTTTTGTCTGAGCCTGAACTTCAGGGGGAGTACCAGAATGAAATTCAGACTCTAGATTATGACTTTCTAGAGCATGAGTATCAGATTTCTTAGAAAAATGCTGCTGGCAATAATGCTGCTAAAGATGTTGCTAGAGATGTTGCAACAACTTCTGCAACAGAGCCTTCTGCAACAGAACCAGCAAACTCAGTAAATAATAACCAGGATGTGAGTGAATTGGATTTGAGTGGTATAACCTTGGATCAAAGTGGTGATAAAGGCCAAGAAATTGAAGGAGTGACACGACCAGAAGGTATCAGTCCATACGAGTGCGAGCCTCTCATTGATATACCACACCAATCGTTTACTGAGGATGTTCCTGATAGAGTATTTGAGCCACCTAAATAACAGCTACCACAACGTCACACCAGAGGTATCCCTAAACCCACATATGAACCTGAACTTTCTAATAAAATTAAGTATCCCATGAGTCATTATGTGTCTAACCACAGTTTGTCTGAATCAAATCGATCATTTGTAAATCAATTATTTATTGTAGCTATTCCTAACAGTGTATAGGAAGCCTTAGCTGACCCAAGATGGAAAGCTGCTATGAACGAGGAGATGAATGCCTTGCAAAAAAATAAAACTGGGAACTCGTTGATCGCCCACCAGAGACAAAGCCAGTGGGATGTCGATGGATTTACACTGTGAAGTACAAGACAGATGGCATGGTTGAACGATTTAAAGCAAGACTTGTGGCAAAAGGGTATACCCAAACCTATGGGATCGACTACACAGAGACATTTGCACCTGTAGCTAAAATCAACACTGTTCGTATATTGTTATCTTTAGCTGCAAGCTTGGATTGGCCATTACAACAATATGATGTGAAGAATGCCTTTCTGCATGGAAATTATCTGAAGAAGTTTATATGGATCTCCCACCAGGTTGCATGACACCGGAAAAACACAGTCAGAAGGTGTGTAGATTAAAGAAATCATTGTACGGATTGAAACAGTCCCCAAGAGCATGGTTCGGATGGTTTACAAAGGCCATGATAGCTTTTGACTACCATCAGAGCAATTTAGATAACACATTGTTTCTAAAGAAGCAACAGGGTAAGGTCATTGCACTCATTATATATGTAGATGGCATGGTAGTTATAGGAAATGATCCAGCAGAAAGGAAGGCACTACAAGAGTACTTATCCAGAGAATTTGAAATGAAGGACCTTGGATCCTTAAAATATTTTCTTCGAATCGAGGTATCTAGATCCAATTAAGGGATTTTTCTGTCACAAAGAAAGTATACCTTAGACCTATTACAGGAAACTGGCATGTCAGCATATCAACCAGCTGATACACCGGTGGAAGAAGGCTTGAAGTTATATGTTGAGTCAAACCAAGTTCCAACTGATAAAGGGAGATACCAAAGACTTGTAGGGAGACTAATGTACTTAGCACACACAAGACCGGATCTTGCTTATGCATTGAGTATTGTCAGTCAATTTATGCATGATCCTAGAGAGCAACATATGAATGCAGTCATGTGCATCTTGAGGTATTTAAAGTCTGCACTTGGAAAAAGAATTCTGTTCACTAAAAATACAGATTGTTGCAACAATTGTTGCAACATCGATACCTATACTGATGCTGATTGGGCTGGAACGATAGATGATAGACAATCGACTTCCGATTACTTTACGTTTGTAGGTGGTAATCTTGTTACATGGAGAAGCAAGAAACAAAATGTTGTTGCTCGCTCAAGTGCAAAAGCCGAATTGAGAGGTATGGCCCTTGCCCTTTGTGAAGCATTGTAGTTGAAGCTTCTCTTGCAAGATTTGGGGTACCCATTTAGGCAACCAATTCAACTGTACCGTGACAAGAAAGTTGCATGTGATATTGCCCACAATCCAGTCTTACAAAGTATGTAGAGGTGGATAGATTCTTCATTAAAGACAAGCTAAATGGGAACATATTGGAGTTACCTAAGATTCGATCAAAGGATCAGTTGGCTGGAATTCTTACCAAAGCAGTCTCAAATCGAATATTCTCAAAATTTTTAGACAAGTTGGGCATGTGCGATATCTATGCACCAACTTGAGGGGGAGTGTTGAAGATTTGTTTTCTTAACCGATTGTACAACTGTAGGATCTGTTCTGGAATGTTTCCAAATTGTATATTCTCTTTCCTCATTCATAGCTAGGCTTGATTCTATAAGTTGTAATGTAATGTTCTTATTCAAAATATGAAATACAAAGAAAGGAGAATTGTTCCAAATCTTAAGACCGGTTTCTACTTTAACCAATGATGGCCACTCTTTTTTGTGGGCGGCTTAGGACAAGTGTCAACCTCATGTGAGGTTCACACAACCCAAATTCACAGAAGATCTTCGTCCGTTTGAAAGTATGGTACAACAAACCCCTTCTATTAGTAACATAAGTAGATCCTCTATTAGGAAGCTAACAAAGGAGCTCTTGTTAGGTGCACAGGCACCTAACACATGTCCATGGGGCCCATAGTTGACTTGCCAAACCAGTGAATGTGGTGAGCCTTTTAGGGTTCACCCTTTTCGAGGATAACTGGTTTGGCACGTCACATGGACACGTGTTAGGTGCATGTGCACCTAACAGGAGATCCTCTGTTGGCTTCCTAACAAAGGATCTGCTCCCATTAGTAAAAGTCATTAAACTAAGTTTTTTGCTTATAACAACATATTTTAAGGGCGACAATACCATAATATACCTTGTTTAATGATCTTAAGAACAAAATAGGTGCTTATATGGAAGAAGAAAGAAACTTGGTAATATTGCAAATCATGAAAACCCCAACCATTTTTTTATAATTATAAAATAAATTAATAATTTAATTTTTTATCGGCTTTAACATACTTAAATATAACTATTGATAGAGGGATATTATGGTCAAATGATCTGTTACAGATTATTAGATCCCTCAAATTTGGCTGAATAAAGGTATTGGTTGTAATGGCCAAAGTCTCAAATACTTGTTTTCATTATGCCAAACCTATGGAGTGTCAATGTCATTTACACTTAATTATAATAATATACAATTTTAGGGCTTTTGTCTTAAGGAAACCTGGAAAAGGAGCTCTGATTGTGCAGTTAAATCCTCTTTTCCTAGTTTATATGAAGTCCTTTTGTTTTTTTGGTGAGAATATATGAAGTCCTTTGAAAAAGGCAAAGAGCCTCTTTTGGGTTTCTCTTTCTCCATGGGTTTGTTTACACTATCTATTCTTGACAGTCGGAGATGATGTGTATATTTTTATATCTTTAGGGCTGTATCCCACAAACTGTCCAATCACAGATAGGTGGATTTCCCCTCTCTCTCTCTCTCTCTCTAATAACATAAAGATAGATTTTTTCACATCAGCCAGATGTCGATTAGGGTATAGCTTATTGGATTTTATCTACAGTTTTGATTGATGGAGGATGATGATGATGATATGAAGATGTGATCATGGGATAATATTTCAGGTAGTTTTGTCAACAGCAGTACGAAGGAGCCAATGAAAAAGATCTTCACCAACGGAGATTGGTCCGAGTAAAAGGGGTTCGGGTCGCTTAAGCAAGTGGTCTCGGTATCGAGTCC
The DNA here is from genome assembly GCA_031762675.1 of Pachysandra terminalis. Lineage (NCBI taxonomy): Eukaryota > Viridiplantae > Streptophyta > Magnoliopsida > Buxales > Buxaceae > Pachysandra > Pachysandra terminalis. The sequence continues at coordinate 4,661 of JAUPMG010307629.1, forward strand.
TTGTGGATGGAGAAAACCTTGTTGGAAGAGGTCCCACTTTGGCGCTCGACTATACCTCAAGGAATAATCCTGGTCGAAGCCTGGAAATACCTTGGGAAACCAAAAAAAAAAAAAATGAAAAAATCCTCATTGAATTCTATTTGTGAGGTAAAATATCTTTTTGTCCCAAATGACTTTTCTACTTGGGTTCCTCTCATTGGCACAAATGAAACCTCAAGGATTTCTATGGCCCCCACTTCAAGATATTTTTTGAGAGTTTTCATCATCTTTGAATCAAATCAATGGCCTATCAATTCAAAGTCTACTTTGGTTTAAACACTACTAGACTTTACCCAAATGAATTAATAAGTAGAATCATTCTTTATATTGTCGTTATCTTTTAAGTTTGAGGTAATTCTAAACAAGGTTTTAATTTTTGGGATCCTGGATCGGTGGATCGGCAGCCATATTGGTTGATAACAACCAATTCAAAAGTTGGATTTTTATAAAAAAAAAATTTGGATCGGCCGGAACAGTTGCTGAAACTGCAATACCGAATGACAATATCGATCGCTAGAATGGCAATACCGGTCAAGATCAATCAATATCAGACCGATCCATACCATCCTTTATTTTATAAATTAAAAAAAAAAAAAACACTAGAAATTGATTAGATTGGTCGATCCAATCATTGGACCAGTCCGAATTGATATAAGTTGGATCTATCCGATCCAAAACTTCAAGATACAATAGTTTTATCATAACTTAGAATCGAATTGGTCCTGGCTGAAAACCGATCTGTTTTTTTTTTGGTCTTAACCACGTGGTGTGTGTGTGGGACTAATCCACGTGATGACCGATCCTTGAAACCATGGTTCTAAAACTTCAAGGGGGTTTTAGTGAGAGATCGACTTTGTGACCTTGAATCGTACTCATATGGCCCACTTATGACAAGATTTGGTGGAATTCAATTTCTATAGTGCCCCATTCTGTTCCTATTCTAAGGACTATTCAATAATGGTGTGGATTTGGAGGGGACTTTTGGCTCGGGGATTCAGATTAATGTAGCCCTAAGAGAGCATGCAAGGTTAGTTGTTTTTTTTTTTTTTTTTGAGAAAATTACCTTTAATTCATATTTTAGAAAAAAATCTATTAAAACGTCCTATCTAACTTTGAAATAATCAAATTGTCCTCTTTCATACAACAGAGGTTAAAATGACTTATATATTCTTATGAGTACAGGTTATTATAGTGAGTATAAGCCATACTCATTGTAAATTTGTCACGTGTATTTGAGTTTGTGACAAGTACCCTAACGGTGAGTCGTATAAGTCTCTTTATAGTGAATTACAAGTCCATCTATTATGAGATATGTCTCTCTACAGTGAGTTACTCTTTCTCTCTCTCTCTCTCTCTCTAAGTATATTATGAAATACAAGTCAAGTAATGATAAGAAAAGACAAAATAAGAATAGTTTCAAAATTAAAAGAATAAAATAAAATAAAAGAATACAGGAGTAATAAAAAAATCAATTTAAAAGGTTATTTCAAAATCAGATAGCCTTTTGATAGATTTTTAAATTTCTAAAATAAGATATATAGGTACTTTTTTTTTATAAATATTCTTTAAAGCACTATATTTTGAAAAAGATCAAGACCCACCACTTAATCGCTCATGGAACTCCTGCCCCACTTTGTGGGGATAAGATAAAACCCCGGATGCATGACTCCACCAAAAGTCTTATATCAGATAGCCTGGAAACTCGAACCTAAGACCTCTAGTTTCTGAGCTGGGGACTCGAACTTAGAACCTCTAGTTCCTAGTTCCTGAGCTGGAGTGACTACCAGGTGAGCTCACCCGTGTGTTCATATAATGGATCTTTAGGCACTAGATTTTGAAAGGGATCAAGACCTATCCTATAAATATAAATGGCAATGGGTTAGGTTTGGGCAGATTTGGATCGGATAGACATTGGGTATTAACAAGGTCATATTCGCTCGTCCTTGTGAAGGAGTACAGTGTTATGGGAAGCATCAGCCTGATATCACCTCACATCCAAAATTTCAGCTTCTGAGTAGCATTAAAAAGAAAAAGAAAAAGGAAAAATTATCTATACGTCCTACTTTAGAAAAAAATCTTCCAAAAATGTCCAATGTAACATTAAAATTACCTTTCAAATATATCTATAATATGGCAAATTTACAATGAGCAAACTTAGACGGACTTGTACCTCACCATAGAGACTTGTACCCTACAACAAAGAGGGTATTTAGTCATTTTAACCTTTATCTACAAATGATCATTTGATTCGTTATTCAGAGAGGGAGAGAAAGAGAGAGAGAGAGAGACATGGAAACGCCACAAACTTACATATTGCAATACTTGACAAACCCAAATTTTCAAGAATCCACTCTTCTTCCCAATTACAAAATACCGTTATTTACTGCACCAATTTTTATTAAAGCCCTTTCCTAGCTGTAGTGTCGTTCCAAATCTCAAAACTATCCATTCCCTGAAAATCTCTTTTCGATTCAGAATCATCGTTATCAGCTGCCTGAGATTTCTTCAGCTTTGCCACAAGAACCCACATGTTAGCCAGTTCGTTCTCAAGATAAGCTTCTCTCTGTTTGGATTCCTCTACCTTCTTTTGAAGCTCATCCTCTCTTTGATCCTTTTACATCAAAGAAGCTTTATACGAGATCTCCCTCTCGCGAATCATCGCTAGTTCTCTATTAATGTCTGTGGGGGATCCTCCTTGGTCATGCCGTTTGATGTTACCCTCTCTTCTGCCATTCCTGGCCCCGCCACTACTGGTTCTACGTTGGCCGGAGGAAGTCTTCATTGACGCTAACTCGGTAGCTAATCTCTCATTGTGGTTCATGAGCTTAGCAACTTCTTCAGATAGTGCCTTTAACTCAACTGCAGCAGCAGATGCCAACCCTCTAGCATATGAGCTCTCTTCTGCCAACTTCTGGTTTCGGATTTCTAGTTGTTCTTTTGCTTCTGTTAGTTCAGTAACTTTTTGATTCAAAGCTTCAACCTCTATTGCCTAAGTAGAACAAAAAAACAGTTTCCTCGTTAGAGTTGAAATGTTGAAAAGAGTAACATATAGATCGACTAGATGTTACATACAATAGCATTAATATTCATGATGGTTACAGCAAAAACTTCTTGTTCAGAAGAGAATGATGAGAAATATATTTCTTATTAAAGGTTCAAATCTTACTTTTTGCCATGCTATCTATTGCTGGATTGCTCTATGTTCATGACAAAATGCAAGCTAATGTATCAGGTCGGGTAATTGGCTATTTTGGTGTTTTATGGAACTGATGAAGCAAAATTTATGTAGGTAAGGATCCATTTGTTTTGCTGGAAAATAAAATATTTTCCGGGATCGTAAGAATTTCTGATGTTTGTTTTAACGGAAAACTAAAAATTTTGGAAAAATATTTTAATAAAATCTAAAAGATTCTGGAAAAATCTAGTGCAAGTTATTTGTGGCTCTGAGACTCTGAGATGACTGAGACTTTGCGACTGCTGAAATTGTTGGGTGAGGTGGTAGGAGGTGCTTTGTTTAGGGGATTTGAAAAGCTAAGAAAGGGAAACAGGGTATGCTTGTTGATGCGGAGTATGTTAAAGACGGATATATCCAAAAGGAGACCAGGGGCTAGGGTGGAGATCAGTGTGAGCCTGGGTATCAGAGATCGTGCCGAAAATTCATGATCCCGTGATGTGCTCAATCGTCAGAATGGTGCTAGAGGGGAGGGTGAAGAGGGAAATCAACGAATAAGGAGTAGTCAGGAAATTTCTCTCTTAATACTTTTTTGAGATCATGCGTGGATGCTGATTTTGAAGAACCCATTCCTGAGAAGCTAGAAATGAATGGCAGGGTGGGAGAAGGGTAGGCTGGGGAAATTAACATGGTATGTAAATTAATCAGCTATCCAACTACAGATTTATGTTCTTCATCCCTATAGAGGAGGTGGTAGCCCGAATAGCGAGAAGGCATGTTTGGCATCTCGGTGACAGAAGTGTTAAAAGAGTTTTTTTTTATCAGTAAATATGATTTTCTATTAATATGGCCAAAAGGCCAAGAACATTACAATAAAAAAAAGAGTGTACAAATTGCAAAACTTCTGTGACTCGGTTTCGGACGAGTCAGAGCCTAAAAAAAATTTATGGCTTCTAAAAAAAATTTTGGGCCATGTTTGGATCAGCCCATCCCGAGTTAGATCGGTGTTTCAACTCAGTATCGAACCGGGATGATCCCCGATCCGATACCGAGTTTAAACACTATGGCAGGGTGGAGGTGTGGAACCTAATAGTATTCTACTCGAGATAAAAATGGAGGTGATAAATAAAGAACTGTTACTAGAGGTATGGACCATTAGTGAGGCGGAGTTCCTATACTTACCAGCCGATAGGACTGCAGGTGGAATCATAGTTGTGTTAGAAAACAATTGTTTTAGAAGATGCAGGGAATCTTGGGAAATTTTCTGTGTCCGTGGCACTGAAAGCACCGGGCTTACTAATTTGTGGGAGGGGCTAGAAAAGGCTGGTAGAGGAAAACCGTGGCCATGGTGTTTAGGGGGAGATTTTAACATCATTAAATTCATCCATGAGAGGTCGAGCAAGAGAAGAGTTTCTGGTTACATGAGGAAGATTTTAACGTCATTAAATGGACTGATTGATATCTCTTTCTTGGGAGAAAATTTCACATGGACATACAACCAAGAATGGCCTATGAGATAAAAAAAATCAACATATTCTTGGTGACACCTTTGTCAGAGGAGTGCTTTGTAAATTTGGGAGCCATATCCCTCCCAAAATTCAAATTTGATTATATCCCAATATTTTTAGAGTGCAAAGACTCTTTCAAAAGGGCCTCTCCATTCAGATTTGAAAATATGTAGCTAGAAGAGAAGGGCTTTTTTGAAAAAGTCAGTGGTTGGGTAGTTCTAAGCTTTTGGGGACAACCATCTTTGTGTTTGTAAAAAAGCTAAAGGTTTGAAGGAGAAGATCAAACCCTGGAACAAAAACAGCTTTGGAAGACTGGAGAAAAAAATATAAGAAAGAAACACTTTCCAAATCCAGTGGTTACATGTTGAGGAAGAAAGAGGGGCTCCTGATCAGTATGGGAGAGGAAGAGAGGGAAAACCAAAAGAAGGAATTTGGGAGATTGGCAAAGTTGGAGGAAATAAGTTGGCATCAGAAGTCTAGAGCCTTATGGCTAAAGGAGGGGGACCAAAATTTTCCATTAAGATATTGCAAGATCAAGAGTTAATAGTTAATACTGTAAGGCAGGTGGAAGTGGAAGTGGAAGGTGGTATTTATGAGGAAGAAAACAAAGTCAATAAAGCTGTGCAATCATATTATGAAAATCTATCAAAAGAAACAAGTTTTTTTAGACCATTGCTAGACGGATTGACATGATAAGCCCAGAAGGTAGGGACTAGTTGGGACGACCCTTTATGGAAGAAGGGTTTTGGAAAGTTGTGAGAGTTGAAAGGAGATAAGCCACTGGGACAATATAGATTTACCTTAGCATTCTATAGGAAGTATTGGAACATCATTAAAGGGGACCTCATTGAGGCTCTTCAGGATTTCTTTGAGTCGGGAAGTTTGGAAAAAGGTGCTAATGCCACTTTCTTCACCTGCATCCGAAAGAAGGAAGGTGCAGTTAGTTTGCAAGATTTCAGACCCTTTAGTTTGGTGGGAAGCTTGTACAAAATTATGGCAAAACTCTTGGCAAACAGGCTAAGAAAGGTCCTCCTTACTATTATCTTGAGTTCTCAAGGTGCCTTTGTGGGAGGAAGGCAGATTATTGACAGAGTCCTCATAACAAAATGAATATGTGTAGATTCAATTTGTAGAAATGGAGAGCAGTGGTTAGTTTGCAAGCTTGACATATAAAAACCGTACGATCATGTATGTTGGAACGTTCTTTTGTATTACCAAAGGAGAATGGGTTTGGGGTGATATAAAGAGGGTGGATTAGTAGGTGCATATCCTCAGTTAACTTTCTCAGTTTTGGTGGATGGTCTACCAACGAGTTTTATTGGCTCCTCTAGAGATTATCGCAAGGAGACCCTATTTCTCCGTTTCTTTACACAATTGTAACAGAGGCTTTTAGTAGATTGATTGGGAAAACGGTTGATGGAAATTTGCTTGTAACAGAGGCTTTTCATTGACTAACTATTTCCCATCTGCAATTTGCAGATGACACCTTGATCTTTTGATAAGCAGTCCATGATCAGCTGAAGGTATTAAGATGCACATTCTTTTGCTATGAGGCTGCATTAGGGTTGAGAATTCAACTTAATAGAAGTGAGTAATTTTCTGTAGGGTCCTCTTTCAAGGCTACATTTGTATGGGATAATATAATCGAGCGATTTGAAAAGAAATTGGCTACATGAAAAGCTCGTTACCTGTCAAAAGGGGTTACGTTAACCCTAATCAGAAGCTTCTTATCGAACCTTTCCACATATTTTCCTTTCAGTGCATAAAGTTCCAGTAGCAGTGGTCCATAGATTGGAAAAATCCAGAGAGATTCCATTGGGGTGGAAAAGGGGACGAAAAGAAATATCATTTGAAGTCAGTGTTTTAAATGTGTTGACATGCCCCCGCCATGTCCCTAATTTTGAAGGGGACGAAATGACATATAGGCAGAAGTCCCTCTAGTCATCTTTTCCACCATGTCCCTTATATGTCGTCGACATTTTACGACATGTAGACAACATATGGGGCACATGGTGGACAAAAAGAAAAAAGTAGAGAAAGTGAAAAGTAGGTGAAAATAGAAGGTCTTTTATTTTTCAATGAAACTTTGTAGCAGTCTAATATAGAGATAAATACAGTTAAATAACCAAAATATGACAAAAAAATGCATGTATAGTGAATGACATATATATAGAGAGGTATGACTGCATACCAGCATGTGGAAAAATGGAGAAATTATTCACAAGGACAGTCTAAATAAGATATAAACATACTTAAATACACTAAACACAACAAAATTATTCAAATGGTGTAATACAATTAGATGAAATGAGCAAAAACAATTAGGAGATATCTATACATCACATTCAAAAAAGAATGGGGTCCTGACTCAATGACATCCTCATCATCCCACCACTTTGATATATGAATTGCTTGTCAATTTTTGGATTATTAAATATATTTAGTTCTAAATTAGATCCTTACAAAATTTTATTTAAAAAATACGTATTTTAATCAATTTTTTTTTCATTTTTTCTACCATGTCGGTCCGAAGACATGTCTTGCAACATGTCTTCGGAAAGGTCCAACGACATGTCTTGCAACAATGACATTTACAACCTTGGGTGAAGAGGTCTAATGTTCGTAAACCAATACAACAGGGAAGCTTAGGACTAAAAAGCATAAAAAACTTTAATGAAGCAATACTGGGAAACTGGTTGTGGTTGTAGAGATTTAGTGAAGAGAGGGAGAGTTTGTAGAGGAAGGTGATTGTAGCTAAGTATAGCAATGGGATTGGTGAATGGATCCCAAGAAATTATCACAGGACATATGGGGTAGGACTATGGAAAGCCATTGCTAACAATACTGAATAATTCCTAGAAGGCATCCGTTTTGAAGTAATAGAGGTTATTAAAGCAACATTTTGGGAAGATGCTTGGAGTGAGGAAGCGCCTTTGGGGAAGAAATATCAAGACCTATTCTTGCTATCCTCCAATCAAGATGTATGGATAAGCGAAGTGAAAATCAAAGATCACGGTGGTTTCTTATGGAATCTAAATTTCAGAGACCCTTATTGATAGAGAAATAGAATCCGTGTCACTTTTGCTTGGAAGGCTTCAGGAGATCAAGTTTGGAGATGGACCAGATTCTATACTATGGAGGTGGGAGAGAGGTGTGTTCTCGGTTAAGTCTTTCTACCACAAAGTAGTACTCTATTTGGGGGCCGCATTGTGCCATCAAAGGTACAATTCTTCTTATGGACTGTGGTCACTGAATAAAATTTTAACTGTGGATCATCTGATGAGTGGAGGGTGAACCTTAACAAGTAGATGTATAATGTAGAAGGGAGCTGCTAAGTCTGTGCACATTTGTTAATTAATTGCCTGGTGGCTTCACATCTTTGGGGTGTGGTATTGAGAAAATTTGGAATGAGATGGCGATGCCGGGTAAATTTGAAGACCTTACATGCAATTGGTGGTGGAAGAGAGGAAAATCAAGAAAGATTCTTTTGGAGACCTTATACGTAATAGGGGGTGGAAGAGGAAAATCAAGAAAGATCATTCTTTGGAATTTATGCCCTTCTGCTTTATGTTAGGTACTTTGAAAAGAGACAAATAAGAGATTTTTTTAGGAAAAAAGGAAAAGAATATAGACACTATATTGGACCAGGAGATATCCGTTCTATTCATTTGATTCAATAGGAGTCCGGAGTTTAGCTCTATAACATTTGCATTCTTTCGGCAAGCCGGGATCTGTTGTGATTTGGCATCATATTTTGTATCTTCCAATTTTGGGCTAGTTTCATTGATAGGTTATTAACATCAATGTTTTCATGTATACACTTTGTGCACATAGGGGAGGGGGAGATATCTACACTTGTAAACCACTTATATATCTTTTATTACTAATATATACACTTACTCTATCGATGACAAAAGAAAATACTGAAAGTTTTTTCTTGTTTCTGTTTTTTAGCCTGGATGTATATCATTCAGAAAAATTGAAGTAAATTTTTACAAGGAATCTATTCTTGATGTATGAGATTATCTAACAAAAGATACAATATACCATCTTAACTAGTTCGCTGTATTTTTATGCTTTAATAAGACATGTCCTTCAAAGATGAGTTCAGTGAGATGCAACCATTCAATTATTGAGATAAAAAGAACAGGTGTAGTGCCCAGTTGATCAAGAAAACTTTACAACACTCAAGTTTTGAAGCTTCAATGCAATGCAAAGGGGGTATTCACCAAGTAAGGGTGAGTGCTTTAGTCATCAAAACTTGAAAGACTCATGAGCAGGTCAAGCTTCCACTTTCATATGCAGATGACATTGTTGTAATCTGATGCATGCTTATTTGTATAACTAATAAATATGTTATCCGCTGGTGATTTCTGTTAAGCCCCTAAACTTATACATCATCAACAAAGTGGCTCATTCGAACTAGTTGGGTCAGCAATATGGATCATGTCCTGTCATCTCAATCTATCACACCCATATCTTCTGTCAGATTCTCTGTGTTCAAATCATTTCTAATAGGGTTCGTCTAGATCTTTTCCAGTCTCCCTATAGCACTTCAAGTTCCTTCAACATGCACTCGTAGCACTTCTCATAAGTGCCTCCATTGGTCTTTGTTTTACATGCCGAAATTGTCTTAACTTTATTTTATCTCCTATTGGGTAGCCCCAAGGCTGACAGATATTTTCATTTCTAAGTTTATTTTTCCTCTTTCCAAACATCTATCTCAGCATATTTATCAAAAAAAAAAAAAAAATACTCAACATTGTAATTTTAGTAACAATCATCATATTGATATGTTGCTTCATTGTTGCCAACTGTCCCATAATAGCAGTTTTATTAACTGGTTTATCATATTTTCAGTTTAGCTGGAGTGCAATGCATTGGTTTTACAACACTTTAGAAGTACCTTCCACTATATAAATAAGATCCAAGAGTGATTACTTCTCCAAATCTACGGGTTCTCAATCATTACATTGTTTCAACCCCACTATCATTTTTTGCATTCCAAATAATCAGCCAACTTTTTGATTCCAAGGTATCCCTCCTCAACTCTAGTTTTGCATTTAATACCTCTAATTTGGTCAACCAAAACCACATCTTTAATAAATAACATACACTAGGGCACCTCTTGTTATGTGTGAGCCATCAATTCATCCATAATCAATGCAAAAAGATAAGGTCATATAGCTGACCCCTGATGTAAACATGTTACCAGAATCTCATTGGTCTAAGTTACCAATTGCTCTTACGCTAGTAAATAACTCCTTATACACGACCTTGATGATATCAATGTATTTGCTTGGTACTCCTTTCTTCCCCCAGACACATCTAATTAATATTCTAGAGCCTCTATCATATGCTTTTTCTAGTTCAATAGAACAATTTGAAACAATCTTCTCCTTCAATGAAACAATATTAATAAATTCTTCCTATCTGAAACTATAACCTTCTGCCACTTTCTATATATATAAATCGTGATTCACTATAGATAATAAAACAAGACTGACTATAAGATAGTAAATTTGAAATTTACTAAAATAATAAAAGCAGAATTTTACCATAAGTAAAAGAAGAAAAAAAACACTCCTAATTTAAATGTCTCCCATATAATCAAAACTAAATCCTAAGTAAGTAAAACAAAAAAAGAAACCGATAAACTTGATTAGCAAAGAAGTATCTTAAAGGGTGCTTTTTTCTTTCTCCTTCGTAAGTCCACCTCTTTTGAGAAGAGATTTGATTGGGGTAGTGCACTTGTTGCTTGGGTTTAAAAGTGTACACAAGTCAACAAAATGTTATGATTTTGATATCCCATGTAAGGCTACAAGTAATATAATGGGAATTAAGTTAAGTCAAACATGATTGGGTACACAGGTTCAGATTAGAAGTGGCTGCAGATGATAAATCATGGGTTCCACCATATTCAGGCTAATGATTTATTGAGATAATGTGGTCTATGCTTTAACAATTTCAAAAAGAAAAAAAAAATTACAAAGCAAAAGCAAAAATTAGTACACATTCAATACCAGTCATTGAGAATGTTCAATTCAACTAAGCTGCATGGTTATCCTCTTTCTGGGAAATTAACAAGAAGAATGCAGTGTTGTCCGTCCAGGAATAACCTATCTAAGCACAAGATCCTAGGCCCACCATTCCAATTCTATTCTATGGAATATGAAAAGAAGAAAAATTGTTTCCTATTCCATGACTGTATTTCTGTGAGTCACTGAAACACAAGATTGTCTCCATGTTACCCCAACTTGATTAATACGACTGTCTAGAATCCATGGAGGATAGAAAATGTGTAAAATTGAATGATTTATCATTGCAAGAGGGCTTTCCTTCTATTTAGACGTGGAAACTACCATATCTGAAATTCCAAATCATTAAGAACTAAGCCTGAAACATTTCATGCAACTATAAACCATTTTTTTTTCCTTTTTTTGTAGGACCTGCAATTATAGACGTTAACTTCCAAGATAACAATCAATATAAGGGCCATATATTAAGAACCTGTGTTTTCAGAAGCAACTGATCACTAGCATCTCCTAAAACTGAATACTCTCTAGTCACGCAACATTCCCCTTGGAAGCTTTTCCCTTCAGTGTGATCTTCACAAGGAGTCAGGCGTTGACTGGAACTTGTCAACTCCAGTGCATCAGACAGCTGCTGTTTCAAAGAAACAACTGTTTCCTGCAGCCCTTCACATTCACAGATCTGATGGAAAAGGATATGTGAGATCACAATTTACCACTGGCTAATAGTTGGTACAGTGACTCAGAAACAAAGAAAACTATAGATGCACTGGTTCTAACTTCTAACAGTTTTCATACCTTTCGGTTGAGCTGCTCCTGAATTATTCTGTTATCTGCAGCTTTTACCTGGAAGAAATGATACAATACAGTTCATCAAATAAGACTTAAAGCATACAAGACAAGAATATGAAAACCATGGGATTGAATATTTAAATTCACTCTTAAAATTTTCTTTAATTTATTTTATTCAGTTTTCCACTTCCAATTTACAAGACTCTTCTAAGGAGCTAGAACTAATACA
>JAUPMG010307640.1:0-15480 GCA_031762675.1 Pachysandra terminalis
CTGCTGGAAGAACTAAACAGATAAGTTTATGCTCAAAGGAAACATTACAATAGATCAGTAAAAAAATATCAAAAGTCCAGAAACTAAGAACATGACTGCAGATGAAAAGACTGGGTTTTGGGATCAAAAGTAGTTCTAATAATTTTACTATAAAACATTTGAATCCTTAATATCAAAATGCTGCAATCTAAGGAAGCTTCAATTAGACAAGCAAAACCGATAATGAACAAATAAAGTTAGAGCAAAAATGATACCTTGGGAAGAACTCCAAATCGCAAGAATAAAGAATGGTACCTTGAGAAGAATTGCCAATGGAATAGAGCTGGGTCGAGAAGAAGAAGCTGGGTCGAGAAAAAGAACGAAAAAGAGGTTTTTCTCCAAAACAAGAAGAAGAACGAAGAAGGGTTCAGATTGGGGTTTCTATCCAAAACGAGAAGAAGTTAGATTTGGGGTGAAGTTTCTCTCCAAAACGAGAAGAAGAAGAAGAAGAAGAAGAAGAAGGGTTCAGATTAGGGCTTCTCTCCAAAACGAGAAGAAGAACGAACGAAGAAGAAGATAAGTTAGATTAGGGGTTTCTCTCCAAAACGAACCAAGAACCATATTGCAATTTTAAAAAATTATTTGAAGGGTATTTTCGGCAATAGGAGAAGTCAGTTTAAAAAAATCACTTAAACACAATAACTCTTAAAGAGTTGGTGCAAACCATAATATGACTTGGTCAAGGCACCAAACCACAATATGCAAAATGTGCATTTCCCTACAACTTAAAAACCCATCATTGAACCTCAATCTAAATCACTATGACCTCGTGCACCGTGTAAGAGATATATCAATTTTCTCAAATCCGTACCCTTTCAAGGGCAGACACCCCTTATCTCCATAAAACTGTTTCTAGATCCAAATATTACAACATCATGTCCTGCTCTCATGCAAAGTGAATGTCCCCGCACACTTAAATACTGACAAAAGTAAGTGGGATGCATCTATCTAGGTCTGCTAATTGTGTTCTAAATATATCATAATAGAAGGTGACTCCCAATCCATTGAAGGACTATTAGAAGAAGCACGAGCAATTATGGACTGCTTTGCGTCTGTCCGCCTTTTGTAGTGCTTCCGTGAAGCCAACAACACCATACACTTGCAAATTATTCTGTCAATTCGGGCTCCATCTAAACCACCAAATTTCCTTCTTGATGCTCTTAGGGATGATTATGTAGGTAAATTGAACTGCCCGGGGCATTGTAACTGAACCTTAAATTATATTTATTTTATTTTGAATTTCATTACCAAAAAACAAATTGTGTTCTAAAACACCAACTTCTTCAGAAAGTAACAAGAACAGAGGCATAACCCTTTGGAATATAAAAAGTAGACGTATGATCACGTCAGCTCATATGTACCTAAATATCACAAGTATTGTATATCCATATTAGTCCAAATTGACACTTATTGAGATGTCTTGTACATCATTTAGCTCTAAATGCTATAAAGCATTGAGCTTGTATCTTGATTGCATTGCACTCTATGCAGCAACCTTGAGAGTCGAATGGTTCGTTCGATCTGAGTATACTTCCTGGAAAAAGAAACAACATACAATGGACATTTCAGTAAGACGAAAATTTTAAAATCATGGAGGTTCAACAGACACAAAGTTTTATGTATCTCATGCCCCACATGCATTATAGTTATCCCCAAAACACAGATTAGTGATAATTTTTGTACATGACTAGTCTTAAATATCTGAAAAACTCGTGCCTTCAAACTCTTCAGACATCCCCAGTTGGCTAAGACTACGAAGTCAAAGAGGACTGAACCCAATACGGCACAAGCTAGCAAGTCTACATTAATTTAAGAGAAAAAAAATGTACAGGTCCCGTTGAGGCAATCAGATCCCTTCTGGTGAATAGTGATGAAAATCAAGAAATGAAACAAAGCGATAGCGGAAGAATATTGTTGCAGTACTTTTGATCATTAGAAATTTCTGCTTTAATTACTAATCCCCACTCAAGCTAAACCAACAGTGAAAGTACAAATTGGAACAAACCTATGGCTTCACATAATCAGGTTGCTTTTCAGGCATAGCAGCTTGGAATGCTGGTAGCTCATTATATTCCTCATGGAGCCTGGATAGAAGAGGGAATGGAGTCTGCACAAGAAGTTGAAGAACAAGAAATGTTTATCAGGCCTTAAATGCAGCTAAATCACATAAATTGATTGGCTACAAAGAACAAAACATACAACAATAATGCCTTATCCTAATTTGTGGGGGTTGAGAATATGGATCTTGCTGTGCCATTCCAATCAAAAACCGTTACTTTAAGGAGGAATTTGTGCCTCCAAATCACTTCTAACTCTGTAAAGGTCCTTTTTGGTCATAATCAAGCGCTTCTTGGATCTTTCAACTTGCTCCAGCACACTTTCTCATAAGAGTTACTGTAGCTCTACATTTCCATACTGTCTCAATCGACTTATGTCCTATTGAGGCTACTCCTAGACTCATGTTTTGTTTCCTACTTTCTTATTATTAGTCATCCCACATATCCATCTCAACATCCTCATTTCAAATAGGTAGATGCAATATATATATATATATATATATTCCCATACATGCAGGTCACATATTTAATGAATAACATAATTAATGAAAATGCTTGTATCACACACACACACACACACACATCTCGATATTCCTATATATATATAGGCCATAACATCTCGATAGACCTCTGCCACCTGAGCATCCCCGATAACTCTATCGTCACCGAGGAGCGCATATTTAGTGAATTTTCTGCCAGCATACATCCTATCCTATCTACACAACCACACAAGAATGTGATGACCAAGTGCAAATAGCTATATATATGGAGCTGTCTAATATATATATTTATATATATTAGACAGCACCATAAAACAGCAAAATTACAAATGGTACAAGATAGAGCAAGAAAATGTTATCATGAAAAAAATACAGTAGCACGTATCTATACAAAAAGTAACGACCCTAGACCTAAAACTAATTTAGAAAATAATCTATTTTAATAGAGTAGAGGGGGTGAAGTCAGATAAATAAATGTTAAATTAGTCCTTAATTGAAAGTAATAGATTTGAATTTAGTGTATATCAGTTATTTTGAGTCTTTACGGGGTTATTGAGTAATTAAACTAAACTTTTAAGTGATGTGGGCTGACCCATTGGGACACACGACCAGTTATGGACCAGATGGTTTGTACTGGTCATTAGGCCAAATAGGTCTTTCAAGCCCAGTTTGGTGATTAGTGGGGTGGGTGGTTATCAAACCCTAACCATCCCTTGTATTGCCTTTTGTGTTTTGCAAAACATCAAAGAGAGAGAAGTCTAGAGGATGGCTGGGTTTTTGCTGTGAAGAAGAAGATGAAGAGAAGAAGAGGAAAGAGAGGAAGAGGAAGTGCTGTATCCCAGTTCTCACTTATTTTTTCTGATCTGCCTTGAGTTGTTTGATTTCTAATGACTGAAATAAGTGGGTTTCTATGTGCTGATTCTTCTTAAAGCATGCGTTATGGTTGTAGGATTTCATGTTAGGATTATATGTTGTAAACCATGACAACTTGCTGTGAATTCTGTTAAATATATGTATAGGAAGCCATGCTTGTAATGCAAGGAGGGTTTGACTTCAATTTTCATGGTAAAATCAATGTAGAAGATAATCTTATGATTTTAGATGTTTGTATATGTGTATGTTTTGAATATCATGGGCTCTTTTTCGTTTATGAATGTTGAAAAAGGCTAGATATGTTATGGTGCGAGGAAAATGGGAAAAAGCACACAATTCTGGAAATTCGACGGCTGTCGGCGAACCAACGAGCTTGACAACCTGCCGACAAAACCTGGGTGGTTTTGAGAAGTCTCACCAACAATCCATTGTTCCACCAATGAGCCATCGGTGAGTCCTAAGAAACCCCACTTTCGGGACAATCCACCAATGGGGCTTCAGTCCACCGATGGGGTCACTAAGGACTCTTGGCGAATCGAAGGTAGTTTGGCCCAGACCGACACTTCTTAATTTCTGCACTATTTTTCATTTAAATTTAATTTTCTTAAATTAAGATTAAACACATGTAATGCAATACTTGACATCTGTTAAGATTTAATTAGACGTGAAATTGCCTATTTTGATGAGAATGATTAAGATGGATGATGTTATGAAGGTGCATGGCATGATGAATTGATATGTGTACTATGATGAAATTTTAATGAGATAATTACATGTATTGGACGGCCTTGAGAGAAGTCCTTGGTGTGTGCTCATATGTACGAGAGATCATGAGATGGGTTACTACTGAATGAAGTGGTATTACAGATTAGGGTATTCTTGTGATATTTGCACTCATGTCATAGCCGTACGATGGGAGTGTTGGCCAGGGCCGTGGGGAGTTGCCAAAGTGGATTGGGCTCCTTGGGTTTGAATGCCCTAAACCAAATAGAAATAAGGAGTTTTCCAAAGAGGATTTGAAACTCCTAGGATTTAATTCGCACCTTGGGTTTGAATTATCAAAAGAGAGTTAGGGGGGTTTGCAAACTCCTAGGGTTTTAATTCCTTAATGAGAAATAGCAAGGGAAATTGAGCCCCTTGGGTTGATTGTCCCTAGCACCATGATGTACACGTGGGTTTTAAGAGTCTCATCCAGATGTATTAAAATCGGATGCAAGAGGCGTTTGATCCTATAAGTTCGATCACGTTCTCGGAGGGTGTCTGTAAGTCTGGCAAGTTTGACATAGAAAATCCCAACACGACCTGAGTATAGTTTCATGCATTAGAGAGTAGGTTGTTGTGTCGCATTGAATCCATCTCATGTTGTGTGTTCATGTGATTGACCTGCATCTTATGGCATCCCTCACCTTTATTTGTTTTAATTTTGTTATCTGCTACTTCTTCGTATATGATTCAACTATTTAGTTGAGTACGCGTGTATTATGCTACATGTGATGGAAAGATTAATGGCTTAAATGCTAATGTTTTAAGAGTTTTACATATAGAACCCTACTTGCTGAGCTGTTGTATGCTCAATTCTTATCTCATCTTTTTCAGGTGAAAGAGCCTAAGAGATTCCATTGATATGGTGTACTCGGATGTGATGCATTGGATGATTATCTTGCTGATGTGGATTTGTTTTATCTTTCATATGACCAGAAGTTAGGAATTGGAATTATGTTTTGGAAACACTTGATGTAATGCTGGATTCTATAGATTTATTTTAGTGATGGAAACTACATGGCAAGCCTCCCAATGTCCGTTCTGCTCTTATTATTTCAGGATCTGTCCAGGACATCTCCACAGGTGGGTCTGCTCCTCCTGATGATGGCAGTATCCATCTCACAGCCGAAGAATATTCTCGGTTACTGGCTAATTAGTCTTCCACATCTGCCACTATTGCTCAGACTGGATCATCTTCATCCGCATACATATCTGCTTCTCCTAGGACTTGGGTGATTGATTCTGGAGCTTCTGATCATATGACAGGATCCACAGGTATTTTACGCACATATTCTCCCACGACTTCTCATCCTGATGTCAGAGTGGCAGATGGACCTTTCGTGGCGATTATAGGGATTGACATTGCTTTTCCTACACCCACTATACGACTGTCATCTGTTTTATATCTGCCCAATGTTCCTTTTAATCTGTTGTCTATTAGTGCTTGTACGAAAGAGCTTGATTGCTTGGCTACATTTTACACTGATCATTGTGTGTTTCAGGATCGTTCGACGAGGCAAACGATTGGTAGGGGGCGTCGAGCTTGATGAGGTCTCTACGTGCTGGAAAAGGGACCAAATTCTGTAGCGTGTTCCGGCCTGTCTCCCACTCCTTTGGAGCTTCACTATCAGCTTGGCCATCCTGCTCTTCCCAGCTTGAAGTGTCTATGTCCGTCCTTGGTGTCGTTACCAGAATTGTTCTGTGAATCGTGTCAGTTGAATCGTGTCAGTTGAATCGTGTCAGTTTGCGAAACATCATTGCAGGTCGTATGTATCAAGTTCGAATAAACGATCATGTGCTCCTTTTGATTTAGTTCAATCTGATATTTGGGGTCCTTGTCCTGTCCTGTGAAAATCTGGTTTTCGTTATTTCATTACTTTTGTGGATGACTATTCTCGGGTTGCATGAATTTATTTAATGAAACAACGTTCTGAATTATTGTTTATTTTCTGCGCATTTAATGCTGAGATACGTACTTAATTCTCCATCCCTATTCGTACAGTGCGTAATGATAATGTTCGTGAGTATTTGTCTGGTCCCCTTGTTTATTCATGACCACTCAGGGCATTATTCACCAGTCATCCTGTTCAGATACATTCCAACAGAATGGTGTGGCTGAACGTAAATATCTTCATCTTATGGAAGTTGCACGATCCCTTATGAAGGTGTCCAAAATATTCTGGGGCAATGCTGTTCTTGCAGCAACATATTTGATTGATCAGATGCCTTCGTCTGTCCTTCAGGGGAAGATTCCTCATCATGTTTTGTTTCAACGACAGCCCCTACATTCTCTTCTAGTTAGGATGTTCGGATGTACTAGTTATTGTCGGGATATTCGATATCAAGTGACGAAGCTCGATCCCAAATGATTATTTTTCTTGGTCATTCACGCACACAAAAAGGGCTATCGGTGTTATTCACCTGAGTTGGGACGGTATCTGGTATCCTCTGATGTCGCGTTTCGTGAGTCTGTCCCTTTCTCATCTCCTTTGTCATCCTCCAGTGCGTCTGAGTCGTCTAGACTCGATGAGTTCCTATTGTATGATCTCATACGAGTACCTTCGAGTCCGTCTGTCACACCCATTAGTCCCTCTGTTCAGACATATGCTCATGGCTCTCGCAGAATTTTTGGTTCCTCTCCTGTAGCTGCTCCTGAGCCGCCCTCTACTGTATCGGACTCCTTGTTGACTGATCCACTGGCTAATCTTGATCTCCTTATTGCTCTTCGGAAGGGTCGTCGCGATTGTGCCAAGTATCCTGTATCAGCCTCGGTTTCTTATGCAGACATATCTCTGACTCTACAGGCATTTATTTCTACCTTGGATGCTGTCTCGATTCCTCGTTCTCTGTTTGAGGCCCTATCATCTACCGGCTGGCCGGCGGCCATGTTAGATGAGATGACAGCTCTCGAGACTAATCACACATGGGATTTAGTACCCTTGTCCCATGGCAAGAAAGTGATTGGATGCAAATGGGTATATGTGGATAAAATGAACCCCGATGGCTCTGTTGCTCGTCTCAAAGCTCGGTTAGTTGCGAAGGGGTATGCTAAGACTTATGGTGTTGACTATACCGACACCTTTTCCCCAGTTGCAAAGTTGGCCTCTGTTTGGCTTATTATCTCTCTTGCAGCATCCTACGGATGGTCCTTACATCAACTGGATGTTAAGAATGTGTTCCTTAATGGTGATTTGCAGGAAGAGGTGTATTTGGAGCAACCGCCCGGTTTGTTGCTCAGGGGGGAGACTGATCGAGTTTTTTGGCTAAAAACGTCTATGGCCTAAAGCAATCTCCTCGTGCTTGGTTTGGGCGATTCACTGAGGTGGTGTTGAAATTTGGTCTGCAAAGAGCATCCAAAGATCATTCGGTTTTCTTTCGGCAGTCTAATACAGGGAGCACTCTTGGTGGTCTATGTGCATGATATTGTCATCACAGGAAATGACGCTACAGGTATATCTTCTCTAAAAGTATTTCTGCAAAGTCAATTTCAGACCAAGGATCTTGGTCCTCTTAGATATTTCTTGGGTGTGGAAGTTGCCAAAAATCATCATGGGATTTCTCTGTCCCAAAGGAAGTATGCTTTAGATTTGTTGCGTGATACAGGAATGTTAGATGCTAAACCTTCTGATGTTCCTATGGCTTTTGGAGTGAAATTGTCTCCAAAAGATGGGGAATTATTTACTGATCCTGAGCGGTATAGACGGCTTGTTGGAAAACTGAATAATCTAGCAGTTAGTTGTCCAGACATTGCATTTTCTGTGAGTGTAACTAGTCATTTCATGGTAGTCCCACGAGTTCCCCACTGGGATGCAGTCTTGAATATTCTTCAGTATATTAAGGATACTCTAAGTCAGGTCTACTATACAGTAATCAAGATCATATGGACATTAAAGGATTCTTAGATGCGGAATCTCCTAGTGATCGGAAATCTACTATTGGATATTGCATATTTGTAGGAGGAAATCTAGTATCCTGGAAAAGCAAGAAACAACTGGTGATAGCTCGTTCCAGTGCAGAATCTGAGTATCGAGCTATGGCTCATGCTACTAGTGAGATTGTTTATTTGCGACAACTTCTGAATGAACTAGGATACCCCCCATCGAATTCATTCAAGTTGTGGTGTGATAATCAAGCAGCTATTCACATTGTATCTAATCTTGTGTTTCATGAAAGGACTAAGCATATTGAGGTTGATTGTGATTTTGTAAGAGAAAAACTACAAGGTGGAGAAATATCGTTGCAACATGTGCGGACAGCAGAGCAACTAGCTGATGTATTCACTAAGTCATTAACTGGGAACAGAATTGGGTATACTTTTAACAAGCTGGGCATGAATAATATCTATGCTCCAGCTTGAGGGGGAGTGTTAGAATAGCGAATGGGCCTAAAGCCCATAAGCCCACCTCTCTTTATGTCTTACTTGTATATGGTTTACCCTAATTCTTGATTATAAATAAGTACTCTCTCTAATCGAGAGAAGTACGTTTTGTGCTTCAACAGAAATGAAGACTCAAATTTGCATAATATTTATAGAACTAATGACTAAACAAGTTGGTTGCTGCAATAAGTAATGCTGATCAGCAAGTAAATTGTTGAGCTGCCGATCTCATAAAAACATCATGAATGCTGGAAGAGTCCAGTTTGACTTCTTAGCAGTGCCTTCAAAGGCATTTGATGTGCAAGTCTCAAGGTGTGCCCAGTGCAAGGGATTACAAAAAAATCTTGAGGCACAACCATGAGGTGCAGCTTGCTCATGAAGCATATGCCTTTGTCTTGAGACATAAAAAGGTGTACACCCTACACATGGCATATGCCTTAGGCCTCGTGGATCACAAGCCAAGTGCTTAAATTCTCACAGATTCAGAAAAGATTTGATGCACAAAGCAAAGTTTTCAGCATAAACAGGATTTTGATTGAAAACTAGTTAGCCCAAGTAAAATAACTCTTTACTGTTGTTTTTGTTTCAGTTTTCATTTTATTAGTCGTTACATGACACGAATTTGAATCACTGTATATATTAATAAACATCCAATATTTTTGAATTCATTTATGAAGATCATGCTCATAAGGTTTATGCCTTGCACTTTGGGCTAGTGAAACACCTCTCATCACGACTGAACATTTCAAAACACTGCTTCCTAGACAGATGAACATCAGAAACACTCCTATTCCTACCCAGACTGTTGATTGGTAGGACTAGTGCTTACCTACACTACGATCTTAAGGCTACATAAACTTCAGCCTCATCTCATGATTCTAGTATTGTAAATAACAGTCTCAAAGCCCTTCTACTAAGGAAGTTCATCTAAAGAGGAAAAAAAGACCAATCGAACAATGGAAAGTATAAGCATTTATTCAAAACTGTAGAAGGGGCACTACCATGTCAAGTTTGAACCGTATGATCGCTCCAGAAATCTGGGGGGCGAGAAACAAATCCGCCTGGCCAAAAACTTGTGTCAAATTTTAGTCAATACTCAGTAGCAGCATAATTTAATATCAAAGACAATCCTGCAGTGCAGTAGAATTAAAAAGCCATAGTTCAATTATTATAACAGCAATTCAAGTATTATCAAAACTAATCATCTCAATTTATGGTTCTTTGTTTTAGAAGTTCCAATCAACCACCTAACTATAAAAATATCATTGAGTTGGAGACCCTGCTTCATAAAAGCAGGAAAAGATTAGGATCCTGAATCTAACAAATCTCTTACTATAAATACCGAACTATAAATATTGTAACAAAATTAATTGAAACCAAACCTCTTAACAAATATAATTATATGCCAACTAACATAGTTTTGGAGTACAAATAGAAAGTTTCAAAAAGAGGAACAAAATTGAAACTACTAACTATTACCAAGCTAGATTCTTGACTACCATACATTTAATGATAACAATCTCCTAACTAAGAAAGCAAAGAGAGAAAAAAGAAAATCAGATCATGTACAAGTTACCAAAAACAATTATATAGAAAATTATTGATTAATTAGAGAATAAATTTTTCATTCAATAAGAATAAAGTTTATTTGCTCAATATAAAAGGAATTTAGAACTATAAAAAGCTCTTGAAGAAGGCAGAATATACAGCGGTTCAGATTATGGAAACCAAAGGTTGGCATGCTTGTAACAACCCATAACTAAATTCACCCAATTTAGGAAACCCAAAAAAAAAATATATATATATATATATATTTATTAAACTCTTTCAAGATGAACACCCAATTTTTAACGACACTTCCAATATATCTGCAGAAATGTGCTACATATGTGCACTTCATTACGTTATATGATTATATATTTCTTAGACATCAAATGATCGCTTCCATTAATATAGTAGTATAGATATAAGAATATGAAAATGCTGAACACCATTAAAAATCCTACCATTTCTTTCTTTTTGAATATACCAGCATAATGCAAAAGCAGGCCATGTCCCATAGGAGAGAACCTCTAATA
This sequence comes from Pachysandra terminalis, assembly GCA_031762675.1. Lineage (NCBI taxonomy): Eukaryota > Viridiplantae > Streptophyta > Magnoliopsida > Buxales > Buxaceae > Pachysandra > Pachysandra terminalis. Next base: position 10,688 of record JAUPMG010307640.1, read on the forward strand.
TTAACGATTATCACAATTCGAAGGTCTTAATTTGATTTTATGGGAATACCCAGGTCACTATAAAAACTGGAGAGAAAGAAACATAAGATATCTCTAATCACGTTGCAATGAATAAAGTGGTGACTAATGATCTCTTTCTCTTTTGTTTTCATTATTCCCCCAACCCAAACAGCTATTTAGGACAGCCATACCCTACCCTAGTGATCAAATCAAGAATCCAAAATAAGCATCCAAGTAAAAGCCTCCACCCAAGAAGGGATATGACATCTAGAAATCAACAAAGGGTCAACTCAATCTGAAGGATATCCTTGAGAAGAAATAACATTAGGATCATACTTCCAAAATCTGCTATCCATTTCAGTTGATACACGTGGGGTTTCATGAAGCCAAGCAAAGAGGGAAATGCCATCAGCATATTTTGGTCAATGCCTAGGTTAATTGGGACACACCCTGTGTTATCGGAAATTGAGAAGGAAGAGTGGGCAGTTTCAGAATTTGTGGAATCTTCACCACTCTGCTGTTTGTTGGGTGTTATGGAAGGACCATAACTGTAGGGTCATTGAAAGCAAAAGGAGTAGTGTTCATCATATTTTGAATCACGCTCTCCATTTTCTTTTCTACTGTCTTCTCAGTACCATGAGTTTAACGAGGTTGACTTTTCTTCTTTCAAGAGGGATTGGGAATCTTTCTAAAATGTCACCCGGATTGCTCTATTATGATTGGCTGCCTTCTATTGTATGTTTTTCACAAATAGGGTGGCTGCCATTTTATACAAGTACAAAACAACACCAAAATGCCTTATCCCAATCAGTTGGGGTTGCAGCACGAATCCTGCACTACCATACAATCTGACAAAAAAGCAAAATTATAGCAATCAACAAGATATGCAGATTCTAGATTAAACTTCTTTTCACAGGTGAGCCTTCTAGAGGGAGATTTGAATTCTGATTGTGATCGTTCAATTTGCAAACCTTCATACGCTCATTGTGGCAATTTTACAAAGTCTGTTTGCTGCTTGATAAAATTCCACTGGCCATGTTGTTACCCAACTCTTGTAGAAAGGGTTTGGTACCGATTCCAGTTAAGCCTACGGAGGAGATGTCCCAGATAGGTAGCTCAGAAGGCATTATCAGCACGAACAAAAGAAAATGAAAAATTACAATGAAAAATTACAGGAAGTATCATGATGGTGGTGCTGCAGAGCAGTCCTATTCTTTCATGTCCAGTTTTTTGCATTCAGAATGTACAGTAACTGAGTCTCAGCTGGATGGCGGTCGAGTTGTAGAGAGGCATCCCGTGAGTATCAGTTCTTTCAAACGTATTGCGGGGGTTGGGTCCAGGTTGCAACTGGCTTTTTGCGGTGGTGTTGTAACACCCCGGATTTTTTTTTTTTTTTAAATTAGAGTCAAAATTTAATTCGATTGGTTGAATTGCATGAGAACTGTATATGGTCACTACACAACATCATAATTCATGGGTTGGGTTTAATTTAAGAAAACTGGATTTAATTGAGTGAGTTAGCTTAATTTGCTGAGGCTAGGATTAGGTGACTAATGACTTGATGATTGGACCCAAGAAATCCTTGGAGCCCAAAACATATTAAATATAAATTGTAGGAGGATTAATTGAATTAAAATAGAAGTTTCTCCAGAATTCCTAGGAGTTTCCAACTTATGGGACAGCTAGGACTTCAATTTTGGGTTCCAACTTTAAATGTAAGAGTTTTAGTAGGGTTTACATCACTAGAGACTTGCAAAAACGTGGGAGAGAGTTGGAGATCTAGATCTGGTCGTCCAAAACCCTAGAGAGAGAGAGAGAGAAGAAGAAGAAGAACAATGAGAAGAAGAGAAGAACTTGAAGATCAAACCCAGAATTCTCATAATGGTAAGTAGGGTGTTCTATGTGATTTTCTAATGTTGTGTTAGGATCCCTGTGTTCTCTTGATTGTTTTAATGTTATCTTATATGTTTTTCAAGATTGATCATGTTATGTTGGATCGTGGTATCTTTTATGTTTTAACCTTGTGTGCTTGCATGTTTGTAATGATCTTTGTGTTTGATGATCAAACTTGTACGTTTAACACATTTTATTATTGGGTTATCTTTAAAATAAGGTTAAGATGATCTAGTGTTGATGTGAGAGGCTGGGGGTAAAGAAACAAGCTCAAAGATTCATAAATGTGAAACTCTCGGGCCTGTCGGCGGACCGACTGACCCTAGCCGACGAAGCCCTGAGAAACCCGGGTCTCGGGATGTCTCACCGATGGCCATCGGCAGACCAACAGGGGCTCGCAAACGGCTGGGATTTTCTCAGGGGGTTTTGTTTTTATCTCTCTTATTTGGCTCTTGTGTTCTATATTCATATTATACTTTGTTATGATGATCTAGGTTTGTTGGGAGAGATATATGTTCATTTATTTGATATTGATAGTATAATGATGCATGGAATTGATTGCTTGATCTGATATTGGCATGTTATGATTATAAATCCTGATGCATGTGATGTACTTGAGAACTTGTGGAACCATAAACAGAAGATTTATGGAGAAGGTTGAGGGTGAGGAAGCCCAATAGACCACTTTATGACTGTGATGTTGTGCGGTATCATGAAGGATGTTTTGTATGATGCCTTGGAGGCTTCCATACCAAAAATAGTATTGGTGAATTGTACCCCATGGGTTGTAAGGCGCTAGAACTGCGGTGCCGCAAGTAGAATTCCTGAAAGCCCGACTTTGCCATGTGTGGCCTAGGCGATGCCTAAGGGGTTGATGGTGAGTTATTCATTATACAAGCAATGTCACAGGGAAGGGCGAGGCCTGTAGTCAACTTTGCCATGAGTGGCCCAGGCAAGGAGGCCTTGGGGTTACAGGTAGACGTATCAATAGCCCAACTTTGCCATGAGTGACCCAGGTAAAGAAGCCTTGGGGGATATTGATATGAGCATATTAGAAGCCCAACTTTGTCATTAGTGACCTAGGTGAAGTTCCTTGGGGGCTGCTAGTGTGGGAATGCATTCAAAGCCCAACTTTTCCATGGGTGGCCTAGGTGGAACTTGGTGTGAAGCCTTAGGGGCTGAGATGCATCACAAACACATAAAATACTTAATAATTAAATGATAATTATCCTTGATTCGGTACATGATGAGATCTTATTTCTTATGCATGAGATGATTCCTATGATGAACTATATGTTATCTTGACATGAGTTGCATGATTTGTGCAAATGTGTGTTGTGTGTGAGGGCATGGAGCCTAATACTCCATTAGGGTACTCCATAGCGCTTCCTACTTACGAGCTATATTAGCTCATACAAAAATTTATCATTTTGCAGGGAAAGAACAGCAAGAGGCTTGAAGAACAAGATTAGTAGAATAGTAGTTGTAGGCTTCTATTGATTTTCATTAGATAGGGAGTTATTTGATTTAATTTATTGGATTTTGATGTAATAAGCTAATTAAGGAGTTTATTCTCAGATTTAGCATTGACTTTCATATATTCTGGATTTTATATGATTGTTGAAATTATTACTAGAGTATTGCTTCCTATGTACTTGTTATTTATTTATTTATGCTTTGTGGTTTGGTATCCATCCCACGAGGGGAAGATGGTCGCGCCCATGGTCCACGTGCACCTAGATATGCATGCCTTGGATTTTGGGAGCGTGACAGGTGTAGATTATCCTAGAGGATGCAGAGATGGGATGTGTTGGCAGAAAAAGTTGGTGTTAAAGAACCACTCCATTGGTGTTTCTAAGGAGGTGATCAAACTGTTAAGAGTTGGAGTCAGGGGAGGCTGTAGAGGGGCAATATTGAGTAGGGGAACTTCAAAGGAGAAAGGAACGAGGTTGATATGATTAGTTTACCATGAATCTGCTACCATGGAATGTTAGAGACCTGAGGAATTTATACTGCAGGCCTTCTCTCAGAACTGATATTGAGAAGAACCAATAGGGTATTGTATTTATTGTTATAAAAAAAGGAAGTGTGATTGGATATATGATATCAAAGATCTAGAGTCGTAACAAGCTGATTGATTATTAAGTCTGTTGGGAGGAATCCTATTGTCTTAAGATTCTAGAATTCTGAGGAGGCTCAGGCTCTATTTGTTGATAGTCAATCATTCTGCCTCTGACCTTTTCCATTGCTTTACAAATATGTTTGTTTTAATGTATTCCTAGGCTTATGGTCCAAATTACATCACGGTTAGTGAGGCATTATGGCAGAAATTAGAACTTTTTTTATGAAGCCCCCTAAGGCCAAAAAGCCTTCGAGGCACTCAAACAGAAGGAGGAAGGTTCAGGCGAAGACCTTGACCTGTGCATTAAAAATGAGAAATAGTTACATAGGAGGGACATAATGAGCCTTACCCTAGTAAAACACATGATGTAGAAATGCATTATGAAGATGCTTTTATAGATCAAGTATTACGAAACACCTTTTCTACTAGAAAAGGCCAACTATCAAACACTGAATATAAGGTAACCCACTATAGTCAATACGAAGAGCAGCTTTCGTCTGTCGAGGAAAATCCTGCCTTCTGTGAAAAGTGGAGTGACAATGAGTTTGGCATGCAAAATTCGCAAGAGAATCCGCACAAGGTTTTAAATTTCGCCATTTTTTGATTTGGTAGTACGAAATGGCGATGTAAATCGCTTGACGCCGAGATGGTGTAAAATTTCGCACATGTCTGGCACGTGCAAAATTTTATAACAAAATGCCCCTTTTAAAGGGGGATTTCATGGATCTGCCGCTATATTTCGATAACAGCTCCGTCAGGGGGGGGGGGGGGGGGGGGG
>JAUPMG010307651.1:0-13901 GCA_031762675.1 Pachysandra terminalis
CAGGCCGATACCTACTTGCTCGTTGGTTTTATAAATTAAAAAAAAAACTTTGGATTGGTTGGATCAGTCTAATCCAATCACTACACCGGTTCGGTTCGGTATCGGTTGGACCGGTTCGATCTAAAGCCACTTGATACAATAGTTGTATCGTGGCTTGGGATCGGATTGGTCCTGGCCGATCCGAACCAGATCGGTCCGATCCTTGAAACCATCTGTGGATCACCCTTTTAAAAAAAATGGATCGACCGGAACGGCAGTATCGGTCGCTTGAACAGTGGTATCGGTTGGGACTGGCCGGTACCGGACCGGTCCAGGTCAAGGTCAATATGTATTGGACCGGTTGTATTGGCCGGTTCATACCGGTATCGGTTGGACCGTTCCAATCCAAAGCCACTTGATATAATAGTTGTAACGTGGTTTAAGATTGGACCAGTCTTGGCTGATCTCGGTACGGACCAAATCGGTTTGATCCTTGAAACCTTGCTAGGTGGAGCTGTAAATGGGTATAATATGGATCGGATCCAACTGAATCCATATTCAAATCTGATTCGACCAAAATTCTGGTGAGTTCAATATGGATATGTTTCTGTAGCTAGAATTTATAGAAGTAAAAAAAAAAAGTTACTTTTCAATAAAATTTGTGCGTTTAGTTCATTGAAAAAAGTGAGCTTTTGCCATTAAAATAAGATGAAACGATGAAAAAGAAAGTAAAAGTGCTCTTTTACTTTCCTTTATGTCATTTTCCAATTAACCAAACATACCCTAAGGAAAAAAATTATAGTCGAATTCAATTCAAATTTGAGCCATCTAAATCACATACTCGATCAAAATATGTAATTTTCAATAGTATTTCACTATTTTGTAAGGATAAATAAATCAAAATTTTTAAAGTTTATGATGTTTATAAGATCGAATCAATATTCGTATTTCATTTTAATCGGATATGAATATTCAAATTCGTACTCAACCCGTCGGGTTTCAAGGCTAATCATATTCGATATTTTTGAGCCTTTAACATGTTGAATTTGGATATAAATCCGACCCATTGGCAGCCCTAACTCCATGTGGATGCTTAAGGCCCTGTTTGGAATTTGCTTTCTGTGAAGGAGAAGCAATTTTAAAGAATTCATTCTAATGAAGCGCTTCATAATATTGTTTCATAAGGAGAAGCAGTATATTAGTATCAATTCAGTGGGTTGATCAGCTCGGACCAATCTACTGGATTAATGTGGCATGTACTATAATATAAATACTAGCAGTCAGCACCGTGCAATGCACGGCTATACAAAGTGTCAAGGTCAGGATCACTATATTTTTGTTATATACCTTAATAACAAGAGAAAATTGAATGTCTGGTGACATGATATTTGATAGGCTTCATGTGGGATTATCCTTTTATTATAACACAATAAAACATACACCAATAAACACACATGGTCCAATTTTGGGTATGTAAACGGTGAAGTCAAACTCAAGCTTTACATACCCTTAAATGGATAATTAGACCGTTTTACCGTTATAATAGAAATTATATTGTAGAATATAGGGGTGCAAATGCATTTCGGTTCGGCTTGGTTGGGGTTGACATCAACCCAAGGCCAAACCAACATTGCTGAAGATTAACCCAAAACCGATCCGAACCAAATTGAGAATCGAATATTCCAATCCGAAAATCGAACCAAATTGAAATGGAAAACCCTAAACCTAAACCAACCCACCCCAAATTGCAGTTTTGGTTCAGTTTGAGTTGGGTTAATACAATGTTTTTAAGAATTATATTATATATAAAATATCATGTTTTATATACCATATATAATTTATAATATATCATATATAATACATATATGGACTATAATCCGGTTTAAATCGGTTTGGTTTAGACTATATACATTAGAATTCGAGTTTCGATTTAACCTAGACTTCAACTCAAAATCAAACCGATATAATTCAATTTTATAATTTCAAAATCAAAACTGAACAAATATTTGAAAACCCAACCCAAACCGAACCAAATTCGGTTTGGGTAAGATAAGTTTCAGGTCAATGCAAAACTAAAGGGTCTAATTCGTTTTGATAAACCTAATCAAATGTCTATAAACTCAATCGAATTGAAGTCGATTTGGATTGGTCAATTTTTGGGTCGAATCACCAAGTTGCACCCTAGGTAATTTGGTCTATTTTATAAACCTAATCAAATGTCTAAAAACCCAATCCAAACCGAAGTTTACTAGTTTATTTTAAATCAGTTTGGTTCGATTCATTTTAGAAGTTTATATAATAAATTTTGAGTTTAGGTTCGACTCGGTTTAATCGAGACATCAATTCAAAACCAAACCGATCTAATTTGATTTTATAAACCTAACCAAATGTCTAGAAATCCAAACTAAACCGAATCGAAGTCAATTTGGGTTGATCGATTTTTAGTTTGAACCACCCAAGTTGCACCCCTCACCACTATGTAATCTGGTCAGTTTTAATAACCTAATCAAATGTCTAGACATCCAATCCAAATTGAACCGAAGTCGATTTGGATCGGTCGATTTTTGAGTAGACCCACCCAAGTTGAACCAAAGTCGAGTTAACACAATGCAATTATTTTTTCTTTAATCTTTAGCTTGCATGTAATGTATAGGGATGGCAACGGGGCAAGTTCGAGGCTGGTTTTGACGAACCCTAACCCGCCCCTAAAGGATCCCCTAATCCCAAACCCGATCCTAACCCTATCGGGGAGGGTTTGACCCGATTATAAGGTTCTCTTAAAAATAAATATTTTTTAAGTCAAAATATTTAATATTTCAAATATATTTACTTATAAAATATAGATTTATACATAAAATATATATTTAAAACATAGGTGAACGACAACGGGGTGGGTTGAGCCAAACCCTAACCCGCTCCTAATTCGACTCACGGGTTACCAAACCCTAACCATTAGGGATGGGGCAGACAGGTTACCCGTTTAATCCAACTCATTCCCATCAATGTAAGTAAAAAAAGGATAAATTTTTTTTTATTTGTAACTTACATTTAATGCAACTAAAAATAAGAACAATTCTTTTTCTTAAATATTTAACTTTTTAAAAATTTTAACTTGCATTTAATGCAAGTAAAAAAAAAAATATTTAAAACATAGGTGAATGACAACGGGTGGGTTGAACCAAACCCCAACCTGCTCCTAATCCGACTCACAAGTTACCAAACTCTAACCATTATGGGTGGGGCAAACAGGTTACCCGTTTAACCCAACCCATTGCCATCCGTATAGTAACGTAAGTAAAAACAAGTATAATTGTTTTTTAAAAATTTTTAACTTGCATTTAATGCAAGTAAAAAAAAACAGAACAGTTTTTTTTTGCTTAAATATTTAACTTTTAAAAAATTTTAACTTGTAAAAAACAAAACAACAGTGAGGCAACAACCTCCTACAACGCCAATAAAATCCAAAACTCAAAACCGGACAATCATAACACAAGACTATCTCAAAGATGAATCGGAATACACCTGATCCAATGAAGGATTGGAAAGAAATCAATAAATTTCTGAAAGAACCTCCTCCGCATTCCCCTTTGTAACCTCATTCTCATGATCGGATACAACGGCACTAGAGACGGAATCAAGAAACTCGACCAGTGAGGCAACCGCGCTTTCCGATTGACGGAACTCAATTGTGAAAAAATACAACATTCACCAAAAAGAAAAAGAAGAAAAAATTCAATAAAGATGAACTCACTATAAAAATTTTAAAAAAAAAATTGAAAAGGAATTTTAAGAAAGGTCTAACGTTTTTTCTTTGGTAAAATTAAAAAAAAAAAAAAGGAAAAAATATGATTTGGATAAATATTAAAAAAAAGAAAAAAAAAAAAAGAATGTATGTTAAAGGAAAAACTAAGAACAAAATACTTTTTAGTGTTACTATATGAATTCATGATTTCAGGATAATTTATGTGTGACTAATTGCATTGGATCATTACTTTATTAGTTTTTGATATTTTGACGGCTTGGTAAGAGTCTATTTTTAGGTTCTTTATCAAAATAAAAATAAAAATAAAAATAAAATAAAAGAGTATTTTGTGGTTGTTGAATTAAAATAGGATCATACATTTAATAATAATAATTAATTACTATAAGATGGGTTTATGTAGATTTATTTAAAATCATATGATCGTTTGCAGCATTTTCCTCCAGCAGTTCCCGCAATAAGAGATCTGATTGGTCATTTTATATATATATATATATATATATATATTTGCAAATATTGCTGGAAATGCAACAGACAATATCCAGACTGGTATTGATCTGAACAGGCCTTCCGGTATCGACCGGTCCTAGCCAGTATCACCAGTTTTATTGGGCAGTTTTTAATTTGAAATTTAAATAGCCGGTCCATATTTTTCGTTCTAGATCAGATGATATTGTCGGTTCAAATTGGACCAGTTTGATTCCTAGTCATGTGTCTTTAAGTCTTTAATCGCATGGTTTCATCGACAAAACCAATAAATGGGCATTTGTTTGGAGTTGATTGTATCTTAAGGTTTTTAGATTGATAGTTCACCGGTTTTGTTTATCCTTTCATAGCACCATATATTTGATACCGCAAAAAAACATTTGCAAAAATATATCGTAGACGATTTGCTTCTCATTATTTTAGCCTAATGATAGATAATTTGGATTGTAGAGCGATCCATAATACCATCTCGGGTTAGGAGGTTGCATGGCTATGCTTAGGTGGTAGTTTTTGATTGGATGGTGTAATCGAGTGGGGCTGGCACCTGTTCAGCATGTGCAGTGACAACTATTTGGTGGGGCAAGTTGCACCATTAGGTAATGATTTGATGAAAGCGATTGTCATTTTCTTTTCCTGATTTTATACAATACTAATGAAGGTCCAAAATCCCATCATATATAATTATCTATCTTGCAAGTGGAAAACCCCAATTATTTCAGGCACTTGCACCTATTAGGGTTACTCTACTTTAGGATTTTTTTAAAGAGGATTGTTTACTAAAATAAGCTACTTATTGCTGTTGTGATTTGTGAGTAAGGTTGCATTTGGCATTGCTAAATTAAGTGTCTATTTGGGCTTTTAGTTTATTAATTTACGTTTTAAAACCATAAATGTGTTCGATAGAGATAAGTAAGTTTTTATGCATAAGTAGTAGAAGAAGATAGCTTACAAGGAGAACTACTTCGTATAACTTAAACGAGAAGTTGATTTCTAAACCATACTAGAACTTTAAAATTGACTTCTTCTTTTATTTTTTTAACTCTAAACATATTATTAAACCTTTTTAAAATGTTATTCTTTATCACTAAAGTTTAAGATAATTTCTATCCATTTACCTTAATAAGAAATTTAATGTGTCTATATTTAATAAACATATATTTATTTTATTTAAAATAATTAACTTATTGTTACTATGGATAAACTGAAGGATATATCGAACATGATCAGAAGATTTCGATCATAGACACAATAAATTTAATAAATTAAAAAAACTAAATAGCTATAAAAATTAAGAATACAATTAACCATCAAAACCTTGAATCGAATTAGTTATAAGAATTCTACTAATAAATTAAAAAATCTAAATAATAAATCAAGATTCTAATTATCTAAATCTAGAACCTAATGGATTAAAATAATTTAACTAATTAAAGAAAGCATATTAAATTATAAAAATAAAGTTTTTAATTAATTATAAAAATAATGATTCTAACTAATTATAAAAATTAATATTCTAATTGATTATTAAAAAATAAGATTATAGCTATAATCAGAACTCTATAGTTATAATTTATTATAAAATATCCTTTTCATAATGATCTTAGGATAAGTTAACTTTTTGTATTAACAAAGTAAGAAATTAGATATTAAGATAATGTTATTAGATATTTTTTATTTTAATACAATATTAGAATAATCTTTACAAGATAAATTGAAAAAAAAATAAGTTCAAGAATCTTATAGGTAATAAATTTTCTTTATATCTATATATATATATACAAGATAAATTGAAAAAAAAATAAGTTCAAGAATCTTATAGGTAATAACTTTTCTTTATATATATATATATATATATAGATATATATTTAATAATATTATAAATTTCATTAAAAAATAGATAATTAGCTCGCGATTGCCAAGCATTAATAAAGTTTTATTTATATATTAAAAATTATTTACAAATACATGTTGTTAATATATTTATTAATATATCAATCTAAACTTTATATATAATAATGTCCTTTAATTTTATTTATTTAATAAAACTAAAATAAAATTTAATATAATTTTCTGTATATAATTAAAAGGGCTATAAGTTTAAAAAAAGATAGAATAATAAAAGTGAATCTTATTGAATTACGTATTTTGAAATATAAAAATTATGAGATAATAAAAGAGAATCTCATTACTTTAAATTCTAACATATGTTAATGATTAACCTTCACGTGCAACGCCGTGTACTTTTGCTAGTATATATATATATATATATACTATTACTACTACGACTACTACTATTAAAAGCAATAGTGTTTCTAAGATTATTTCAGTATAATTTTTTTATTACAAAAAAAACCTCTAATTTTTACTAATATTAAAAATAAAACCCTATCTTCACTAAAATTCTTCCACCCACACTTCCACCCATAAATTGTTTTTACTAAAAAAACCCCTACTTTCACTAAAATTAAAAAAAAAAAACCTCTATTTTCACTAAAATTCCACCATCCACGTTTCCACCCATAAATCTTCTCTTACCCTAAACTTTAATTCTCCTATTTTTTTGGACTAAAACTCTTCGATTTAAATAGCAATAATTCTAATCCTATCTCTTATCGCTAACTTTAATTCTCCAACTTTTTGGACTAAAATTCTTCAATTTAACTAAAATTGTTACAATTGGACCAAAATACCCTTATTCTATTGTATTCTATCGATTTCTATCCTAACAAGTGACTTCTATTTTTAATATCCTACTTTAATACTTATCATAGTTAGATAAGTATCTCATAATTTTAGTATCATTCTCATAATTATATAATACTTATCATTTCAATCAAAAAAATTGTAATACTTATCATAGTTAGATGAATAAGATAGGATAATACCTCCTAAAGTTAAGACTACCATCTTCTCACTCTAAGTTTACAAAAAATTAAGTAATAATTATTCCCAGATTGTGTCATATAAGGTATATATATATATATATATATTTAAATTCTTTTAGTTTAGAAATGATTGATTTTTTAGATCAATTTTTATGAATAAAACACCCTTATAATATTATTATAATTAATTAAATTAGTAAATTAGTAAATAAAATAATTATAATTACCAATCGTTAATTAAGTAAGTGAGAGATCTTTATCCTAGCAAGGTAAGTTTTAGGATAGTAGATAGGTGTAAAATGAAAGATAAGATAGTGAAACTAACTTTATTAAAAAATAGTATAATTTAAAGTAAAATCTATTTTCTTCATCTAGTAACTGTATAAGATTTTATATAATTATATCTTATAAAATGTATTATAGACAAATTTAAATCATCTTATATATTTATATAAAATATGTAATTACATCAATGAACTGATATAATTTTTACTCTATATAATATTTATCTTATAAAATATAAGGGATAATTTCTTTTATCATACTACTATTAAAAGAGAAAGCAGTTTTTATGAATTTTTATAATTATAAATATTTGAATTATCCTATATAACCTTATATAATATATTTATTTCATAAAAATCTTTGAATTATATAAGTAATTATTTTTATATGAATACAAAATAATATTTTGGTCTATTTTTAGAACTAAAAGACTCTTATTCTAAGATATTGACTAAAAGATAAATAAGATACAATATCCTAACAATCTTAGAATCCTAACAATTTAATGATACTAATAGATAAAGTCAATGAAACTGTTTTTATCTATACTTTAAATAGTAATCCTCCAACTTAATTCTTAATATTAAGATGCCAAGATACTAATTAGTTACAAAAAAAAAAAAAAAAAAAATCTAACAAATTAAGAAATCTAAATTAATAACCTAATAAATTATCAAAATCTTGAATCTTATAATTAGTTATAAGAAAATTATCAACACTTTAAATAGTAACAATCCAACTTATTACTTAATAATAAGATGCCTCAACTAATGGGATGTAAGTCTCCAATAGAAAATCAAGATACTAATTAGTTACAAAACAAAAATCTAACAAATTAAGAAATCTAGATAAATAAAGAATCTAATAAATTATCAAAATCTTGAATCTAATTGGTTATAAAAATCTTAATAACAAATTAAAGAATCTAACTAATAAAAGAAATCAAAATCTTATATATTAAAATCTAGAATCTAATAGATTTAAAGAATCTAACTAAGTAAAGAAATTATAAAAATCATGATTTTAAATAATTATAAAAATTAATATTCTAATTAAGAAAGCTACTAGACCCGGATGACAACGAGACACTACAAGTGAGGCAAGCACTTGCTAGTGCAGTGAAGCAGCTTGTGGGCCGGCCAAGATAGGCTTGGCGTGCGAGGCTCAGAGCGAGTCTTATCCTGTCGTGATATCGTGTTGGGTGTGCTTGTGAGTTGGTTTGACTTTGGATGGTTCAAGCTGGTCCCAAGTTGAGGAAAGTTGGAGCGTCGCACGGTCGTTCTGTTGCAAAAAAAAGTATGCCTGTGACAGTTGAAAAATATTCTTATCCTAACGATATTAGGATAATTTTATTTTATTTTTAATTTTAATATAATAACAGTTAAATCTTCACATGAAAAGTTTAGAATAAAAGATAAGTTCAAGATTCTAATTAGTTGATAATTGTTTTTATATTATAAAAAAATATAATGAATTTTATATGTAATAACTTGCTTATGACAACTAGGCTGCCATATGTTAATTTTTTTTTTATTTATAAATAAAACGTGTTGATATATTTTTAGTATTTCAATTTATGAAGTTAATTTTACTTTAAAAATTATATATAACAATATCCTTTTATTTTATTTATATTCTTATCCTAATGATATTAGGATAATGTTATTTTATTTTTATTTATAGATAATATTGAGGTAATCTTTACAAGGCAAGTTTAAAATAAAAGATAAGTTAAAGATTCTAATTAGTTAATAATTTTTTTATATAATCAACAATTTAACAAATTTTAATAAAAATACAATAACTAGCTTGTGTGACCTAGGTTGCCATGTGTTAATCTTTTATTATTTATAAATAAAATGTTTTAATATATTTTTAATATTTCAATTTATGAAGTTAATTTTACTTATATATAATAATATCCTTTAGGGAGATCTAATATAATTTTGATATAATTAAAAGTGATAATAAATAAATTTAAACAAAAGATAAGATAATATAATAAATTTTATTATGTTTCATATTTTTTAATATAGAAGTTACTAAGTAAATAATATATGAACTATTATATAATTTTAAAGATTATATTTTCTATATATTATAATTTTAAATACAACATGTATTATAAGATCAACCTTCACGTGCAACTCACGTGTATGTTTGCTAGCATATATATTACCTTTTTTTCTTAATTTTCTTTTGCTTATGTAAGTATACAAATGGATTTTGTAGCCTTAGGCTCTGTTTGAATAACCGAAAAATCTGAAAATAAAGAAACTAAAATTCTGTAAAATAATTTACATATAAATAAACGTTTTCTATATTTTCTTGTTGCTTGAAATGAGGATGGAAAGAAAAATTCAGAAACTACAGAAAAAACAACAGTACCGGCTAACATTAGAGATAGTTCAAGGGGGAAGAGAGAGAGAGAGAGAGAGAGAGAGAGAGAGAGATTTCAAAAAGGAAGGTTGTGAGTCCCAACGGAAAATAACATTGGTAGATTTTGTTGGAAGCTGTTTTCAGAATTTTTTAAAAATCGTTAAAATATTTTCCTGTATAAATTTCCATTGAAATAAAGATTGGGCCTAGCTGGGCTGAGACATACAGAAGATACATGAGAAATGTATCTGTGACATAAGTAAGAACTGTTGTAGTAGTGTTCAAACCATTGTTCGCAAAACGCTGTTTTTTTAAAAAAATGCGTTTAATTGCCTAAACGTTTAAAACGGCATATAAGCAAAAAAAATGCTTATTTTTTAAGATAACGTTTAAAACGAGTTTTTTTACTTTTTTTTTTGCCTTTAAAAAGGTTATTGTTTAAAGTTGACAGAAAAAAAAAGTTGTCCGTTGGAAGTTCCAATGGCAAATGCGTGCTGGCCGACAACTTTATTTTTGTGTTAAAGGGTTTTATAACAAGTTCCAACACAAAAAAAAAATTTGTTTAATTATTAATACTTATATATATATATATATATTGACATTTTTTTGAACCCGATTTTTTGAACAAGATACGTATTAAACACGAATTATTTATTAAAAGTATTTTTTATGTTTCCGTTTATTTGATTGTTTTTTTTAAATTAAAATCGTATTAAAACTGTATTTTTTCCGTTCCATTTCACGTTTTGCTAACAATGGTTCAAACCTGATCACAAGCCAGTCTATTGGCCGCCACTAGAACCATCTATTTTGTTTCCTTACAATTAATATTCAATGACGAGTGGATTCACTAAATTCATATATTGGGCCGGATACCTTTAAATTCCAGGGGTACCCATAAGTAATTTATGGGGTGCAACTCGGTTCGGTTTGGTCCTGGTTGACCTCAATCTAAAACCAAATCGAGGTCTATACATATCAACCCAAAACGAACCAAACCAAATTGTAAACCGAAATTCTTAACCCAAAAACTGAATCGAAGTTAGATGAAAAACCCTAAAACCGAACCAATCCGAACCGAGTTACTAATTTCAGTTCAATTTTGTTCGTATTAGGTCGGTTTAACACAAACTGCCCTTTTTTGTTCCGGTTCAACAGAATATAGCAAAGGGGTTTCTAGCAAGAAAAGTAACGAGATAAATGTTAGAGAAAAGTGGAAAAAACAAAATAAAAACTAGATCAGGCTAGTAAGAAAGAATTAATGAGACCTAACCTAAAAGGGGAAAAGTTCGAACCTTTCCTCCTTGGATAAGACTAGGATGGTAATAGTGTATATCAAACTTTGCCTATACATGTAAAATCAGTTCGGTTCGATTTGGATAGCAAAATATATGTATACTGGGTTTCGGTTCGGTTTAGTTCGATTTAGGAGAAAGTGTATATATGTCAGGTTTCGGCTCAGTTTGATTTAACTGTACTCTAAACCCAAAACTGAACCGACTTAATTCGGTTTCATATTTTTAGAACCTAAACTGAACCAAAACTTTAGAAACCCAATCCAAACCGAACCAAAATCGATTTAAGCCAATTCAATTTCGGTGTTAACCGACCCAAGTTGCACCCCAAGCACCAAGGGTGAGAAGCTGGCATATATAAGGGGGAGAATGGGTTTGAAAGCATTTTAAATAACTAAATACTATAGACCTATATATTTACATGTAAATCCTCTTGATCAAGTCCTATATACTTGCAAAGGATAGTCTGAGCCTCAAAACTGAGAGGATATGATTCCCCTTCTGCAGGAAAGGCTTGTTTTTTTTTAATCTATTGTTTGACCATTAGGTGTTCAAGTGACATGTCAATTTTTAGGAAATGTAAAATAATCAACATTTTTTTAGGCATTATTTTCTTTTCTTTTTCAGATTTGATATTGTATTTTCAATCCAAAGATAATAGTAATTTTTTATTTATTTATTCAGACTTTTCTTTTAAAATTTGATATTTTTCTCAATTTCTTTTTTTTTTTTTTTTCCAAAAAATTTGTTTAGGTGGAGGGCTTTGTTATCCTTGAAATAGTTGGAGATACAAGAGATCTCGAATATAATTAGATTGGCCAAGATAAAATATTTAACCCCTACATTAAATAAGGGTGTACAGATGAGTTGTGCGTGCCAACCCAGCACGATAAGGCTCTTGTCGTGTCTAAATTTAAGGCCCTCCAAGCACGACATGGCACGATACACAATTATTATTTTGCCGTGCCCCGGGCTCTGTTGGGTGAGGTTCGTGCTTTAGCCTTTAATATGATCAAAATTCAATCGTACCCTGGGACCAATCATTCCTGAGCTATGCCATGAGCCATGATCCCAGGCCAGCATGACACTACAAAGCCTATATCATGTGTCGTCTCTAGACACGAACTAAATTTTGCCAAGCCAAGTCGGCACGCACGACTCGACCCATTTGTACATCCCTATATTAACACAAGGGAGGTATGTGCAATTAAATTCGAAAACCAAAAGAAAGCGAAGTGTCATACTAGAACCTTAAATGGTATCCACATACAATGACCAAATTAAAGTGGGTTCTACAATGACCAAATAAAATTGGTGTCCTAACTACTTCATTCCAAGAGTCAGCTTCCTAAACTCATTTTAGTTACTAATTTTGAAGGCTTTTTGGTTGCGTTTCGCTAGCATGTAACAAGATGAGTTTTGACCTAAAATAAATGTTTGGGTAACATGTACTAAATAAGTTCAGTCCTAATTTTCTAATTTATTTTTATCCTTCAATTATAATTATTTTCATAAAATCCCATAGCCACTCATAATCTTTTCACAAGTACATCATGTTTAAATGTGATAATAACACTTCAAAATAATTAGTAATAGAAAAGTTTATTTACAAGTTTGACATTGCAAAAACTCAGAACTCATTCCTAAAATCTAAAATCAAGTACTATGATGAAGGGTAATTTCTCATTCTCATTCTAGGAGAACTCATTTTGTGTTTGCTATCCAAAACAACCATTTATCTATGAGAACTCATTCTATGAACTGAAACTCATTCTAACTCAAGGAATGCATTCTCAAAATGACTTCCAAACGAGGCCTTCGTAAAGGGAGTGAAATTAAATTACCGAAAAACAAAAGGAAATTAATTCTCCATGCATTCATTTTATCATATGACCGGGAAACCGGATATAGCATGTATACATCCAGGCCATAATCTCAGAGGGGTCAATCAACTAAAGACACTGAGTCATTGACTGATATAATCCTTATAAAGATCACCGTCAAGTTTAGATGAGTTCGTGAAGATGGACATGGAGAAATATCGTTTTTTCTGATAGGTTAGGTTTTACAATAAAACCTCCTTAGTCTAGAGACTAAGATGAGTATTTTAGACCTAAGATTTATCCAATTTATCTAAAAGTTTTAGTTCTTTATAAGGGATGTATCACTCAATTGCTTAGTGTCGTTAATTGACTGAGCCCCCTTAAGGTTTCCAATTAAGGGTATTATTGTAGTTTCAAAAACCTTCAAGGGATTTGACTACAATTGTCAGAAACCTCAAAGGGTTAAAGTATAATTTTTCCAAAAATATTATGATCTAAACTATTCAATTCTCAAGTATTGAAGTATTGAAGGCAAAATTATTTGCCTTTTGGTCCTATACCATATGACAAACGACCTGTTTGCTATGACAACTGCTATTTGCTTTTTGAAAAAAAAAAAGAAGCAAATACCAACATTACCTTCACCTCATTTTCTCTCCATCTCTCTTTCTCTCTCCACCCTACCCCCACTACCACCCTACCACCACCCCACCATAACCACCACCACTGCACCAACACCACCACTACTACTACGACCACCACTACCACCACCACCACCACCATCACCAAATATTGTTGGTGCATGCCTTGCACACTTAGTGGTATGCATGCTTTGCTCCACCCCCACCACTAATAGTTTGTGGTGAATCCTTGCACAACTTTTTGTGATTGCCTTGCAAAGTTGGTTGTGCAAGGATGCAACACCGACTGTGCAAGCCTTGCACCACCTATTGGTGCATCCTTGCATATTCTATGGTGCAATACTTCCCCCCCCCCCCAACTCCCAACT
>JAUPMG010307661.1:0-16431 GCA_031762675.1 Pachysandra terminalis
TGAACATAGACTCAAACTTTTGATTTTGTTCACCTTGTTTCTGCATGAAAGTGCCAAGAACATCCTCCAAGGAAGGTCTAGATGATGATAAAGGATAATTATTCCTTGGAGGGGGATTCTGCACATTGTCACTCTTATAACTCAAATAGGGATGATTCCTCATATTTGGGTTATAAGTGTTCGAATATGCTAAATTATTTGGCCGGTATTGATTGAATGCAAATACTTGCTCCTCCGGCACATTTAGGAACTGTGAAAGTGATATGTAATTGTCTATGGCATGGTCTATCTCATGGAAGATTTTACATGCTTCCATTGGTTCCTCCCTAAACATGGCACTAACACCCTTGTTTCCCTTCATCTTAAGTGCCTCAATTTCCTTAGTCAAAAGACTAATTTTAGCACTTATGTTATCATCTTCCCTCAATTTAAAGACACTTCCACCCGAAGCGCGGTAGTGTTGGTCCTGGTTCGGTCTGTAGAGTCCATGGGGCTTGGTCCAGTCCAAGAGTTAGAGTTTTCAGCACTCTCATCCAAGTATTCTATGGCATCTTCGGGTTCTTTTTGTAGGAACCCTCCTCCACAGGATAATTGGGTGAATTGTCTGTCCCTAGGTGTAAGTCCTTCATAGAAATAGCTAACCAATCTCCAATTTTCATATCCATGAGTTGGACAGAAATGGAAGAGGCCCTTATACCTTTCCGATGCTTGGAATAGGGTCTCATTTTCTCCTTGGACATTGCTAGAGATTCTTATTTTTACTTGTTGGACATTATGGGGAGGAAAATATTTCTTGTAAAATTCGCAACCCATCTCACCCCAATTACCTATAGACCTAGGTTTAAGGTATACAACCATGCTTTAGCCCCGTCTTTAAGAGAAAACGGGAAGAATCTCAATTTAGCAGTTTCTATTACATTTTGTGCACAAAAACTACTAATGACTTCTTCGAAGGCTCTAACGTGCACATAGGGGTTCTCATTGTCCAAACCCCTAAAATCAGGAAGTATGGCCATAAGGCCTTGCTTAAGCTCTACATGACGTGCATTAGGTGGAAACATGATGCATGAAGGGATGGAATTCTGGGTAGGGTGTAACAAGTCGTACATAGTTTTCCTGTTTTCATCAGGATTACTTAGTACTTCATCACCC
The DNA here is from genome assembly GCA_031762675.1 of Pachysandra terminalis. Taxonomy (NCBI): domain Eukaryota; kingdom Viridiplantae; phylum Streptophyta; class Magnoliopsida; order Buxales; family Buxaceae; genus Pachysandra; species Pachysandra terminalis. Next base: position 1,153 of record JAUPMG010307661.1, read on the forward strand.
ATTGTGGACGATGTGTGTGATGGTGCAGGTGTATCAAAAAGGTTCCCACAACAAGTCTCAAATATCTCTAATCTCCCTTTTTCATTTCTAATCCAAATGCTCATGCACCAACAATTGCAAATCAAGTAAAAAAATAAAAACAAAAATAAGGGAGACTGGAACGAGCTTACCAATAGAGCGAATTCCACTGGTTATGCTTGTTCTACGGGATTACCTCTGAATATACCGCAGATCCCCGGCAACGGCGCCAAAATTTGCTTGCTCAATCCCAAGGGCAGAAGTTTGAAGAAATATATTTCTCGAGAGTCCAAGGTCGAACCACAGAGAGCACGAATTGCAAGGCCAAAGTAGGTTAAATAACAAATATAATAGTGAAAAATTACTTGTAATAAAAATGGATTAATTTAAAGGATCAATAAAAGTAAATAAAAGGGATTAAAATTGATGATGAGGATGCGCAGGCATCGGGGTAATTCCTTGAACTGGTATGAAATTCATTGTAACTCCGAAATATTATATGTTTGATTGCTATGAAGATCTTTGATATGGTTGAACTAAAATAATTCAGGAACACTTCGTAACCGTGGTTAACGACGTGGCTAGAATAACTTTTAGAAAAAACCCATTCAATTTAATTCTGGATTCCGATTAGAAACCATGAGAAATTCTTCTTATTGATGTGAAAAGCATGATTGAACTCATTAAAAGAATGAAGAACTCATACATCACGGGGAATCAAAATAGATTAACAATCAAAACATAATTCTATTAAAAATGAGAAATTACAATAAATTCATAACAATTACAAGGGACTTCATCCCTGGCCTTCGCAAGTGATTAGGCATCCATGGAAGAAGAAAAATACAGAAAATTATAAAAGAACTAAGAAGAAGAAGGGATGGCTCCTTGAAGCTTGTGAAACTCTTCAATTTATAGAACTTTAGAACCAAGAGTTGCCTCCATCAAACTAGATGATCTGGACCGTCTGATTCATGCCCAAAGATGCACGATCAGTTTTTGCTGCTAATTTCGGTTGCCTTCTCTTTTTTCCAAATTCTGTTTCTGAACATCTCTTCCCAACTCATTCTAAAACGCACCAGCAGCATTATTTTCAAATATGTTTTCTTATTTTTTTATTTTTTATTTCCAATTCAATCCTTCTTTCCTTAAGAAAATAACAAAAACACCCTTATTCAAAACAAATTAATCATTTGGTTCATAACGACTTGGGCTGAACCGGCTTGGTTGGTGGGTTAGGTCGGTGGGCTTTGGCCGGGTCGGATTTATTCATCTTTCTTTAATTTGATTCCTTTTTAGCTTGATCTGACCCGTTTGATCTGACCCGATCTAATACCGACCCGACTACAAAACTGTCCTTGCATCAATAAATTAGGTGTAAATGAGACATTTAAAATATAATGCACTGGTAAAATAGAATTAGTAAATTCTATGTATAATGAGGAATTTAATATAAGAAAATGCCAGATAATTCATGTGATTAAGGGTCCAATATGTAACAATTCATGACTTATCAGGATATAATGGTGGAAGATGAACTTTTATTAAAAGTTTTTAAAATAAATTATTTGGGGAATTTTCTGGGCATCAGCACCCTGGTCGGCAAGCATCGGTACACCGGCGGTGCGGGGTTACCGAGACCGCAACCCTCTTTTCTCTCTTTGATTTGTTATTTCAATTCCTTTACCCTTAAACCTAAACCTAAAACGTCTCTATCATTCTCTAAACCTTTTTGGAGCCTTCCCAAACCCCATTTTTGCCCTTTCCTTGCAAAACCCTAGCTTTTCTCTTTTCTCAATCATCTTCAAAACGTTTTCAATGGCCGAAACCAAGAAGGTTGACAACCCAAATCCCTTGAAGAGGACACGAGTAGCGACTTGGAAGGTGCAAAAGGAAATCGCGAGTACATTGCAACCACAACCTGAACCAGAATGGGACGAAGATGAGGAATACTTTGATAGAGAGGGGGAAAAAGAAACTTCTGGATCTGACCCTAGAGCATCAACACAACGACGACCGAAGGAAGTCGAGAAGATCATAACTCATACCTTCTTCAACCGATCCATCATCATTGAGGGCCAGTGAAGATGGAGCATGTGAGACTCTTTGGAGTAGTTGACATCCTCGTTATGGCAAGATGTCTTCCTATTTTGTCATGGGGTGGGTCTGCGTACTCTGCCATCGCCCAAGTCATGTACATGTCCATGGAATCGTGCAACGAGAGAGGCATGGTCATTAAGTTTAAAATCTAGGACAAGCCATATACCCTGAGAATGCCATTAATGGAGGAGATCATGGGTCTGTCCATGATGATGATGATCTACTTACCTGAATTAGAGAGACCTGAACGGGAGGAGATGACCCATAGGCTATGCGGTGACATAGTTCCATGGAGGGATGTCAATGCACTTCCGACAATCGCCATGCTACCACAATACCGCATATTGCACAATATTTTCATTTGCAACGTTTATCCATGATCTAGGAACAGCACAAACCTAGCTTCACATTGCACTAGGGCAGCAGCCTTTTTTGCCGAGTTTAATCATGCAGCACATTATCCGCTACATCATCAATCCGAAGAAGAAGAAAAACCAGTTACCATTCTCTTACCTGATGACTGCACTTTCACGAAAGTGGGGAGAGTCAATGCTATCGCAGAGAGATAAGGAACAAGGGCGTTCGTTCTCCAACACAAACACCATAGCTATAGGGATTAGACTGCCTCAATTGTAAGAGACAATAAGAGGGAGAGAGAGAGAGAGAGAGAGAGAGAGAGAGAGTGAGAAGAGAGTAGGCACAACAAGTTGTGCCACAACAGGATGCCCCGCGACAGCCACAACTGGACATTCTGTAGCCGCCTCAGTAAGAAGCATTCACCTCGGCGCAAGCATCTAAGCTTCCAATTCTACAACGGAAATTAGGACTGATATCCGTGAAGAGGGATATCTCCATTGAGACCAGACTAGAGTCTCTAGAGAGGACTGCAATGGAAATTAGGACTGATATCCGTGAGCATAGGTCTACGTGGGAGAAGGCAACTAAGAAGATCATTCACTACTTGCGCGAGATAGCCTCATCTTGTTACAGGACTGACGATGCGATGCCTCCATCACCCACAGTAATACCAGTGTCACCACCAATACCAGAGCAACAGTCAACTGACATAGAGGAGCAAGGGAGGAGGATGAGTAGAGGGCATGAGGGTGCGGATTCACTACGAGATAGAGGGAATGGAGCCCCATTTGGTTTTATCTTTTCTTTAGTTTGATGTTATGACTTTGTTTATGTTTGACTTATGGTTTGAAGTAGTAGGTAATGACTGCTCTTTATTTTTTTGAAACTTTGGTCACTAATCATGATGTGTCTTAACTTCTGTTGGTAAATAAATGAATGTTTTGTGCTAATGTGAATGATATGATTAGAATCTGAATGAGTGGACTGAGTGTTCCACCCAATGGTAATGGTGAATAACTTATATTGTGTTAGGATGTGTGAATTGTATCTTATTGGGCATTGGACTCCAATAGTGTTGAGTACCACAGTGTGATGGTATGAGATAGTTACGACTATATTAGGATTGACTCAGAATGTTCCAAGTCAAATTGGGATCATGTCTTATTGAATGAAGGTATTCGAAGAGGAGGATATTGCGGTTTTCATTAGTTGGTGTGATTGTTCCAATCTGAGAACTTTCACCTTACTAATTTAGGGGACAAAATTCTTTTATGGGAGCGAGGTTGTAATGACATGAACTAGTAATTCCTATTTATAATTGTTAAAAATAATAAGAAAGGATTTTATTAGATTTATTGGACATTTCTCAGAACTTAATTAGGAGGATTCGTAAGCTAATTAGAATGCAAAAAGTAACGAAGAAATGGAAGAAGAGAAAGATGAGAAGAAAGGCAAAAGAAATGTCCATGGATCAGAACCCAAAAAGTAACGAAGGTAAGTCTCATTTTCTGTATGATTCGACATAGAATACCGTGCGGTTCCAATTTGTGTATTTATGTCAAAAAGCTTGATGATCCGTCTGGATTTGTATTCACCGACGATGTGTGTGTTTTAATTTATTTCTTTCATGGTTTAAACGATTAGATTTGTTCTATGTGCCTTTGAATTGATTGAGATTTGATTTCATAGATTTTGGGGAGACTTTCAAAACAATTTGGGACTGCTGTCCCGAGCCCCATCGGCAAGCACCACCACACCAGCTGTACTGTCGACAGGGGCCAAAATGCATAGGTAATAGCCCATCGATAGGCACCGGTTGCCGACAGGGGCAAAATTCTTAGAGATTTAGGTGATTTGGAGGGGGGTGTGAGTCTATTAAGCATGGATACGATTTATTGGGGATCAAAGTAAGGTCAATGAGCTTGGCCCATCTACAGGGAACCAACGTCAATTTCCATGGCACATCTAGCCCCACCAACCAGCCTGCCAACCAAACCCTGAATTGGGGTTGTGAATCTGTTTGCGTGGTAATTGTATACATGAACTCAGGGTGTTATTTTATTTTGGTGTGTACTCTGGTTAGGACACCTATGATGGCATTCGGTAAATTATCTGTGTGTATGGGTGCACAGGTAGCTTCTAAAGGGTGTTATCACTGGAAATCCTACGGACTCATGGTTAGGATACTTTTGATGCTTTCAAGCAGATTATCCGCGTGTATGGGCGGATGGATAGTTTCTGATGGGAATTATCAATAGAATTCTATAGTATCGATGTGGGATTGGTTTGGATTGGTTTGTACACTGGTTAGGAAGCTTATCAAATTTTCTAGCAGATTATCAGTGTATGGGCGCATGGATAGTTTATGATGGGAATTATCATAGAAAATCCTATGGCAATGACTTTATGCATACTAGGTTGATGTGGACTGTTAAGTGAGCCCGGGAGGAGAGGATTCCTTGTGAGGTTCCTTTTTGGGTTGACTATACCCATGGGTGAGAGTCACATTTAAATAAGGGTAGGATTCTTGCGAGGTCCTATACGGTTGGCTAAACCTTGAGTAACCACACTCATAAAATCAGCAGTGGTGACCTTCGTACCATGGGTTAGCGACCCCGAATGAAGAGAGGGGCATCCAGCTGTTCCTGGTGACCTTTGTGCTGAATTGGATTGTGATTATGAAAATACATGTGAGGGTCACTTAGAGAGAGACATTAGCTTAGTACATTGCATTGCATATCATCCTTGCATTCCTTTGATTAAGCATACTATGTAAGAACATCTGAATGACACATTCTCATTACACACTCCATTTCATTCATGTAATTATAAAGCGACCTGAATTACCTGTTATCATACTTCCGCATTTTGCTATTGCCTGGTTTTCGTCTTACTAACAGTGCTTTTATGAGGAATGGTGACAGATATGTCACTTACTGGGCATTCCAAGCTCACGCGACTTACTATGTTGCAGGTTAAGGTGTGCTGGGGACTAGATGTAGTCTTGTCTCATTTTAGCTCCAGCACTTGATGTCTAATGAACTATGGTGATATTGGGTGTAATGGAGTATGTTCATTTTATTAATTGTGTAACTGTAACGAGACATGTGACTCTTCTGAAGTCACATGGGTTATGCAATTTTATTTCTTTTGCTTCCGTACTTTGAATATTCAATAAAAGTGATTGTTATTCCTTTTATTTCCTTGTGAATGATATGTCAATCCAAGTTCCATGGTTGGAACCCGAAGGTCTGACCTCAAGATCTGTGCCACCCGCATAGGGATTTGTGCCACGGGTTTTGGGGTGTTACACCGAGGGAGGTGGGTAGAAGGAGTGGATTTTTGAATGACTTCTAGTGTGGTTGTGTCAAGGTCCATATGGAGTCTACTTCCCAAGTTGGCTAGTGCATCAGCATGCTTGTTCTTGCTTCTCATTATGTGAGTTAAAGAATGGAAAATCTCCGAAGGAGAGTGTTTGTATTGTTTTCCTATAAGGGACCAAATCAAGTTCTTTGACTATGAATTCCTCATTTACTTGAGAAATAATAAGACTAGAATCACAGAATATTCGAATTCTTCGGATCTTTATCTGATGGGAAAGTGGAAGGCCAATGAGTAGGGCCTCATATTCTACTCTATTGGTGGTGTTTGGGAAATCACGTTTAAAGGAGAAGGAGAATTGCTGATCATTTGGAGAAATCAATTCAATCCCAGCTCCACCCCCTTGTGAGTTAAATGATCCATCGAACTTCATTTGCCATTCTTCCTCAGAAGCCATAGATACCTTGTTCTCCGTATCTTGTTCCTCATAGGTGGAAAAACCTCCAGAAGGTCAACAACAACTTGTCCTTTGATAGCTCTTTTAGATTTAAGCTCCTTTCTTTTAATCTTAACCATTAAATTAGTTTAATTGTTCCTACAAGATCCTAGCCACACATTATAACTTAAAGAGTTATGATTGTGTGTGAAACACTTAGTTTCCTATAGTACAACCGATCAATCATAAATAATCAAAGTCAAACATGATAGCTAACTTACTAAAATTATAAATTAACCCCTATATTTTTTATTAATTACATATTAACCATATTATTTTATTTTGGATTATTACAGTCGGCAGGAGCACGGTATACTGATGAAGCATGTATTAACATGATGATTATGTGCATTTGAATGACATGATTAATATGAACAATGTATATTAGATTGATGGTTTAAATGATTGAAAGATTATACGATGATATCATGTATACATGTTAGAATTCTTTAGATTGAATGACATGTGATACATTTGTTTAATTACAAGTTATGACTTATCAATTCAAATTATGTGAGATACACATGTTTATGCATTACATGTAACTCATATGTTGAGGGCATGCATATAATGGAAAATTCATGCATTTGGGGCCCCGAAGGGTGACCTAGTGACACGACTACAGTTTGGATTCCGTGTGATGTGAACCAAAGGGATGATGTGTGGATACTTGGACTCAATGCGGAGTGCCAATGAGTGATGATTGTAGAAGTCCAAAAAGGACGGGATTTAATTCAAAGATGAATTTAGGAGAGGAATTAGATACCCCTTGTCCTGGATTGCTACTCATATATAATCTGGACTTGTGTGTAGATGTGCGGTTTCGCAAGTGCACAAAATCGTAGCAAGTAATAAAGTGATGAAATAGAGTGTCGAACCCACATGGAAGTTTTAGCTACTAAATACTGAAATTACTATCCTATATTCTATTTGGATAATCGAATAATGAGATGGGTGTTTAACTAACAATTAAAATTAATAACTAAGAAAATAATTAACAAGTTAACCAGTTGATTAAAATACTAAGGCATTTGATTTCATCATAGATAATCCGAATTAAACTCTAGATATTTATGCTATTGAAAATTACAATCCAATTTGAAAGCGAAATTTCCTAATCAATCCAAAGGTCTCTCTCGAGCACCAATGAACTTACTCCACAGGATAACCCACGATATCATGTCAATTTAAAAGCATACAAGCACATTAAGTTCTATGGATTTTCATGCAAAGCGACATAAACCATGCCAATACCTTTATCAACATGAAGAATATGGTATTCTATCATAAGAAACTGACATTATGTATCTCCTCTCAGTCTCAATACAATTAACAAAAACAATTAAATGGTGATCAATCATTCAATTGGATTAAGCACAATGATAAAATACTCAAATACGAATTATAAATTCAATAGCAATAATAAAAGGATTTAAAACTTCATGGCTATACTATATCAAAGCCTTAGCAAATGAAATTAGCTCATTAAAGAAATAAGAACATCCATTGTCTTCTTCAATCGTCCTCTTCAAAAGCTCAAAAACGCGTAAAAGAAAATACAATACAATAAAGATGATTCCCATTCTCTTTTTTATAGAACTCAGGAACTAAGAGTTGCCTCCATGAAGCTTTCAATCAGCACCCTTCAAATTCCTGCCAAAAACGCATAAGTTCCATCCAACGTACGATCAATTTCTTTTTCCAATTTGGTTTCTTTGCTTTGTTGCTAATTTATCTTTGGTTGCTGCATTCTTGTTTCCCAATTCAATGCCAAAACGACCACTACATTCCCTTCTAGTTTGGTTCTCTTGCGTTCTTTACAATTCAGCTGCTAAAAATCCTACCCCAAGTCACTGTTCTTTCCAAAACGTGTATCAGACTTTTGCTAATTTGGTTCTTATTTCCTTTCCCAGCCAATTCATTGTTGGCTTGCTAATACAACTTCCGGTTGCCTTCCTTATTAATCTAGTTTCCTATTTCAATTCTAATTGCTACCTTCCAAAATCACAAACAACTACTGTATTTCAAAGTCTGGTTTCTTTTTCAAAATTTGGATTATGCCGTTGGAAGAAATTGCCCAGACAAACGAATTAGACTGGTTTGGGTTGAACCAGCTCGAGTTGGGTCGGCCTGAATGATCTGAGTCGGGTCTTACTTGGGTCGGACACCCTTGGTTGGATTTGGTCGGATCGGGTCGGATTCCATTTCCGATTTTTTGTTAAACTTGATCCAACCCGCCTGATCTGAACCGATTTGGGTCTGATTTCCTTCTGACTAGGATTGGTCTCCAAAACTGGCTTTGCATTATTAAATTAAGCATAATTAAGATAATTAAAATATAATGCAAACATAAAATAGAATTGGTAAATTCTAGGTAAACTGGATAATTAAATGTGAGAAAAATACCATATAAGTCATGTAATAAAGGGTTCAATATGTGGTATTTCATGACTTATGACACCCCCCAACTTATCTTTTGCTAGTCCCTAGCAAAACTGAGATAACAAAAAAAAATATAAATTTCTAGCCATACCACTTTCGTTGGTAATCTCAATTGCATTTAGCATATGCAACAAGCCTTTAAACCCCTAGGTGTCCCTAGTGAACGAGTTATAGTTTCGTGAGCGTTTGCCAGGATGATACCCACAAACATTTACTTGAAGTAATGGTTATTTAAAGAATATAAAGTATCACCAAAAACAATGGTTAACATTCAAGGATAAGCTTAAAAAGATAAACCCCATGTTCACAATCTTAGGAAATCAAGAATGAGTCTAATCACTTATAATCAGATAGTGAAACTTCTTAAGTACTTTTGGTGTAAAGTGAACTACCACACAATTATGGGGCTTCAAAATAATTCCATTATAATTGATTCAACACCCCTAAATTCAGTGAAATCCTTATCAGATGAAACATCCAAGGCATAACATTCTTTGGAAACTTTATTTTATTTTATTTTATTTTCAAAATATGTGGACTGTGCAATGTCTAACTCCTTTAAGCTTTCTAATTGACCCATGTATCGAGTGTTGGACCAATGACTCCTGAACCAGATGGCTCAAAGGGCATTAGGTGTGAAGAACACCCCTACGGGTTTACTTACTCGAGTCAAAAAGGCTACGAAGATAAACTAGCTACAATATTAACCATTCAAGACTCCTTACCTTTCGACGCAAACACTCATTGCTTATTGAGGCAAGAGGCCTGGTTACTTAGTAAAAAGGAGCTCAAAATAATTAATAATTAAGCGCTCAGTTTATTCTTCTATTTTTTTTTATAATCAACATAAACCATAATCACTATGCCATGGTTATTCATCCACAAGTCAACCAACAGAACTTAAGTCATCAAAAGCATCCATTAATGGTTTCACATTTCATACCTCACAAACTATGTGTTAGTGTGCTTGTGCTAAATTCAACGTGAGACAAGTGAATTCACACTATCTACGAATAAGTAATAAAGGGTAATACTTAGATTACTTAGTCAAATGATCATGTGTTCATGTGTTTAAACTTATCAAAGAATATGAATCAAAGTTCAAAGTTCAACAAGAATGTTCCAAAAATAACACATCTAATCATTTAAATCCAAAACAAGTTTAAGAAATTCAAGATTTTCACTTTTCTGCCTGAATTAACCCAAGGCCTAATAATATTTAGCATTACTTCTTTGAATTCCAGAAAATTAGCTTGATTGCATGTTCGGTCAGCCGAAATTAAGGTCCACCGAAGCTATTTGATAGGCTTCTCGGTCAGCCGAAACATCCACCGAAATCAAGATCTCAATTTTCACCTCTCTGTAAAGTATACCGAAAAATATTTCAGTATACCGAAAGATCCACTGAATTTAGGTTCTCAATTTTTAGGTTCTGGAAAGTGTATTGAGTCTCGATTCGGTCAACCGAAGCTGGTCGGCAGACTTGGTTAGCCGAGTGGTGCAGCGAAACCCTTCACCTTCTGTTTGGTTTTTGAAAATACTACTAAGGTTTTTGGCAATCAAAATTGGTCTGAAAATCTGATTTTCTGGGTGTCTTAGGTCACTAAAACATGGGACTTGTTCACATTACCCCCCAACTTGAATTGAACATTGTCCTCAATGCTGAAGATATGCATATGAGTGAAACAAATTTGAGGGATGTGCCACTAAATTGAAATTCAACAAATAAAACAGAGAAAGGGAGATGAAATACTCGCTGGGTTTGCAAAGGAGAGTCGACTTTAGGATGTAACTTTGACTTACTTGAACGGCCTCCCACTTCCCAACCTGTAAAATATAAAAACAAATTATGAAATTAGTTGAAGCGAAATGGAAAAGACAACAAATTAAAAATCAAAAATCAAAAATTAAAAATTAAAAACACTTGGGTTGCCTCTCAAAAAGCGCTTGGTTATAGTCATTAGCTTGACTTAGTGCAATCTTTCATGTTGGCTTAAGTTCAAGTTTGGGAGGCTCATGAGTTGGTGGTGGCTTTGGTTGGGAAGCTCTTTCCTTCAACTCCTCAAATTTCGGCTTCTTCTTGTGAATGCAAGGTGGTGAAGCTTCTAAGTATGGTACACACTCACTAAGACTTGTGTTCTCGATGTAAACTTCCAGTGGTTCACTTGGATTGTTTTCTCCATTGAAAGTGTCGGATACCGACTTGCCAATGGTGTCTATCTGAAAGCACGAGTCAACTGTAGAGGGATATTTCATTGCTTCATTCACATCGAAGACGACTTGCTCCTCTTGCACTCTAAGGATGAATTTTCCTTGCTGGACATCGATAAGAGCTCTTCCCATTCCTAGGAATGGCCGGCCTCAAATGAGTGTAATTTTCCGGTCTTCCTCCATATCTAACACACAAAAATCTGCAGGGAATATAAGCTTGCCAACTTTAACAAGAACATCCTCAACTATACCTCTCGAGTATTTAATGGATCTATACGCCAATTGGAGGGTTACGGTTGTTTCCTTAGCTTTATCAATCCCTAATTTCTGAAAAATAGAGAATGGCATTAAATTAACACTTGCACCTAAATCACATAAAGCTTTATCAAAATGAGAATTTCCAATTGTACAAGGAATAGTGAAACTCCCTGGCTCTTTTAGCTTTTGTAGCTTGTTTTGCAAAATTGTTGTACACTCCTCGGTCAGCATCACTATTTCATGCTCTTCCCATTTCCTTTTTTTAGATAACATCTCCTTCATGAACTTGGCGTAAGTAGGCATTTGTTCCAACTCATCTGTAAAAGGAATGTTAATATGCAATTTCTTGAAAACATCGAGAAATTTAGAAAATTGCTTATCCAACTTATTTTTTTTAATCATTGTGAAAAAGGGATAGGAGGAATATAAGGAGGAGGAGATTCAGAAGTAGGAGGCAAATCTATTTTTCTGTTTTTGATGTGCTTCTCAACTTCCTTCTTCTTTTCACCCTCTTGCTTAGCTTCTTGTTGGACTTCAAGCTCTTTTTCACTCCTCAGTGTAATGGCATTAACTTGCTCCCTTGGATTTGTGTTTGTGTCACTTGGGAGGGACCCTTGAGATCTTTCCACCAATTGCTTAGAAAGTTGCCCAATTTGATGCTTAAGATTCCGGATGCTAGCATCTTGGTTCCGAAAAGTTGTCCTTGCCTCTTGCATGAACCCTGTAGTGTCTTGCATGAACTTAGTGAGTACTTCTTCCATATTCGGCTTCTTTTCTTGAGGTTGGAAACCAGGAGGTTTCTTATTTGTATTTTGAGGATCACTCCAAGAAAAGTTTGGATGATTACGCCATCCTGGGTTGTATGTGTTGGAATAGGGATTGTTCAGGCATTGAAAGTTTGACACATAGTTGGCTGGCTCGGATGCACCAGTGGCAAAGGGATTTCCAACTTGACAATCAACACTTGAATGATACCCTGCACATATTTCACAAACAAAATGAGTTGATTGGATGGCATTCACATTAATCTTATCAAATTTCTTAGCTAGCAAGGCAACTTGAGAAACTAAAGAATTAATAGCAACAATTTCATGAACTCCTTGAATTTTTCTTGGTCTCATGCGATCCGATGGCCATTGGTAGTTGTTGGATGTCATTTCCTCAAGCAAATTCTAGGCTTCCTCATATGGCTTTCCCATCAATGCTCCACCCACTGCGGCATCAACGATTGTCCGTGTGTTTGGACTCAACCCATTGCAGAAAATCTGAAGTTGCAACCAGTTGGGTAGACGATGGTGCGAGCATCTTCTTAGCAAGTCTTTATATCTCTCTCGTGCTTCACATAAAGACTCCATGTCGAATTGAGCAAAGGTAGTGATATCATTCCTCGTATTAGCAGTTTTTGATCGAGGAAAGAACTTCGCTAAGAAAGTTTGAGCCAAGCCATCCAATGTAGTGATTGTCATTTGTGAAAGTGAATTCAACCACCCCTTTGCCTTGTCTCGGAGAGAGAATGGAAAGAGTCGCAACCTAATAGGATCAGCGGAGACTCCATTATGCTTGAAAGTATCGTAAATTTCTAGGAAATTTGCAATGCGAGCATTAGGATCATCATTCAGCATGCCACTGAATTGCACTGTCGATTAAATCATTTGAATGATGGCCGGCTTTATGTCAAAATTGTTGTCTTGAATGGCGGGCCTCCTAATGCTTGTAGTAGCCCCAGTGACTAACGGCATGGCATAATCTCACAAAGCTCTTGTATTCTTCTTTTCTTCAATTTGATTTGCCATCTTGATTTCTGAGTTAGTTGAAGGTTTCTTTTTCTCCTTCTTTAATCACCTAAGGTAGAGATCAATTTCAGGATCAAAAGGCAAAAGTTCAACACTCCTCGAGCATTGCATACACAATACCTAAAAATAAAAAATAAAATCCAAATTAAAACTGAGAATAGATAGTATCAATATTAGTAAACAAATAAATTCCCCAGCAATGACGCCAAAAACTTGAAGTGCGGTTTCGCAAGTGCACGAAATCTTAGCAAGTAATAAAGTGATGAAATAGAGTGTCGAACCCACAGGGAATTTTTAGCTACTAAATAGCGAAATTACTATCCTAAATTCTATTTGGATAATCGAATAATTAGATGGGTGTTTAACTAAAAATTAAAATTAATAACGAAGAAAATAAAATAACAAGTTAACTAGTTGATTAAAATACTAAGGCATTTGATTTCATCATAGCCAATTCGAATTAAACTCTATATATTTGTGCTATAGAAAATTACAATCCAATTTGACAGCGAAATTCCCTAATCTATCCAAAGGTCTCTCTCGAGCACCAATGAACTTACCTCCATGCGATAACCCAAAATATCTCTATGTGAACTTAAAAGCATGTAAGCACATTAAGTTCTATGAATTTTCATGCAAAGCTATATAAACAACGCCAATACCTTTATCAACATGTAGAATATGGTATTCTATCATAAGAAACTAACATTGTATATCTCCTCTCGGTCTCAATACAATTAACAAAAACAATTAAATGGTGATCAATCATTTCAATTGGATTAAACACAATGATAAAATACTCAACTATGAATTATAAATTCAATAGCAATAATAAAAGGATTTAAAACTTCATGGCTAGACTACATCAAAGCCTTAGCAAATAAAATTAGCTCATTAGAGAACTCAGAACATCCATTGTCTTCTTCAATCGTCCTCTTCAAAAGCTCATAAACGTGTAAAAGAAAATACAACACAATAAAGATGAATCCCATTCTCTTTTTCTAGAACTCGGGAAGAAAGAGTTGCCTCCATGAAGCTCTCAATCAACACCCTTCAAATTCTTGCCAAAAAATGCTTGACTTCCATCCAACGTACGATCAGTTTCTTTTTCCAATTTGGTTTCTTTGCTTTGTTGCTAATTTAGCTTTGATTGTTGCCTTTTTGTTTCCCAATTCAATGCCAAAACGACCACTACATTCCCTTCTAGTCTGGTTCTCTTACTTTCTTTACAATTCAGCTGCTAAAAATCCTATCCCAAGTCACTGTTCTTTCCAAAACGTATCAAACTTTTGCCAATTTGGTTCTTGTAATGACCTGAAAACCTAACTCCAACTAATTAGGGTAATTCCCATTAAACCCCTGACCTCAGAGAATTAGGTTAAGTAAGGAAATAAAAAAAATTATATAGTCAAACTGAAGGATCAGATGATAAATTAGGGATTTATTAAGATCTAATTAATTTAATAAAATAACTAATTACACTCATAGGCTCCTGAGATCCAACTCAGCCCTAATAACAAAAGCCCTCTATTGGGACCCGTAATTTCGACCAGACAATAAATATAGAGTTGAAACCTTAAGTGAAGACACTATTCACAGACTACATATAAATAGAGCCTTTAGCATATAAAACACAAAATCACTTTCTCTCTTCTTCAATTGGGATTTTGGAGCCATGAAGAATGCTTGGAGCTCAAGAAGTATCTTCCAAGTTCCGGAATGCGTCGCAACCCAAATCCAACCCTCGCGACTATGCCCCGAGTTGAGTAATCTTCCTTGGACGAGTATTTCAGTTGTGTGTGTAATACCCTGTGTTTGAAAAAGGCTAAAAATGAAAAAAAAAAAAAAAAATTCTCAGGTTGGTCCAGAGTAGAACCGGGTCGGGTCGCTTGGTTAGAAATAAATTCGACACACTTTGGTAAGTATAAGTGCGGAATTTCAGTTTATACATGTGTATTGCATTGATTAAGTTGGAAATGTAGTCTTACAAATTAAATCAAAGGCGTTTAGCAATACCCCAAGAGGGGCATTGCTATTTGGACTCGAGTAGTCCATAAGCTTTTGAAGAAGCTACTAGAAGGGGGCAATTCTGTCTTTTGGAATGGCTTCTTGGAGAAGCTAGCAACACACAAGATATTGTGCAGCCAAAATACATTGTAGCAAACCCTTTAGCTTCTTGGAGAAGCTAAGGGCAAAACCAGAAATCTTTCTTCTTTCTTCTTGGTTTAGAGAGAAATGAGTTTCCCTTGGTTTTTGCTAGGGACGAAGGGCTGAAATCTTGAG
>JAUPMG010307672.1:0-30518 GCA_031762675.1 Pachysandra terminalis
ATCTAGTTTAGATCACTTAGCGTCCTTAGTCACACAAAGACACACTAGAGATCCCTAGATTATTAATTGATTAGTTTAAACTGATAGAGTTAAGAGTAAAATATTAATTTGGGAAATTTTAGCTTAATTACACTAATTAATTAGGATTAATAACACTTAAAACTATTAATTTCATAAGACACTATAGATTTCCTTAAATCAATAAAACTGATTAAGTCAGCCAGATTTAAATTAAGAAACCAAAATAGGTCATATAACCTAATTTAAATTAAATAAGAAATATAATGTTTTGTCGATTTTAAATCTTTTATCTAAGCATGTTTACATTTTAAAAACTTGTGATGTTTCATTTCTTCGTTTTGATTGCCGATCTGATTGGAGCCAACCATGCGATCGTGTTAGTAATGATTGTTTGGTCCTAGTGCTTTATATAGTAGTATGTCCTATGTGTTCGAGACAATGGCATAATTGTAATTTTGAATAATGGGTAATGAGGGGTAAGGTTGAGATTTGAGTGGTTGAATTGAATGGCTTAGATATGAACACTTGGCTTGTGGTAGTTGGAATGAAAGAGAAATGAGAAAGAATCTCATGTGAGTTACATTTAAATTTCATTTCATTTAGGTTTAGCTTTCATTTAAGTTCATTTCATTTAGGTTTAGTTTCATTTAGTTTAGTTTCATTTAGGTTTATTTCATTTGAGTTTAGACCCATTTGGGCTCATTTCATTTGGATTTAGCTCTTTAGCTTGAGATTTGGGGAAAACATGAAAGAAATGCCTAATGGGTTGGAGCTTTGGAGGAAGAAGAGGAGGTTAATTGGAATGGAAAGGATGGATTCTTGCATGCTTAGATTAAGTTAAGTATTAAATTCATGAATTTAATTAGGTTTAATCTAGTTTTATACACATTTCTATATTCTTCAAGTTCTTGCAAATATGTTGATGATTAATGAATGGATTTATGCTAGAGGTTGATTTGATAATGTACCCATGAGTCTAATTAGGAAATTTTTTGTTGTTCTTTACATTTATGTATATTTCATACTTAGGTTTAGATGTGTGTGGAGTGAATGGTTTAAATGCTAATGTATGTTCTATTGATGTGTTTTTATGCTTGATAATGACATATCTTACCCTCTAGGTGATTGTAAGTTGATAAAACTTAGTTTAGAAGAATAACCCCTTCATTTTGGGCTATTCGCGATCTTAGGCGGACCCTTAGGCGAGCCTAAATGTTCGCCGAACACATCACCTAGCATGAACACCCCGCCGAGATGGCCGCCAAGTATGAATACCCCGCCGAATAGGTTTCGGTGCGCCGAAGGGTGTGCCGAGTTGGCTTAGGTGCGCCGAAGAGGTAGCCGACACTTAGTTCCGTGGTTTTGTTGCTGAGACACAGTCGGTCCACTGAGGTAGGTTTCGGGGCGCTGAATAAACTTGATAGATTGGACCTAAGTTGATAATTATTAATAGTTACACATTTACATAATTAGAAATCAAATTTAATGACATGTACATTGCAGTAGTATTGCTTTGGAAACATTTACATTGTAACTTGAGTTAGGGAGATATTATAAGAACATGGAACATGTGAAATATGCCCCGTAGAAATCAAAATTCACTTGGCACGTAACTTAGGGTTCTCCCAACTCTCTCGAGTATGACACCACATGAGTTCAGGTGCTGCCATTGTATGTGTGCTTCCTCATGGACCCGTTATCACGGGAGGATGAGATGTTGAGATATGGATGTATGACCTGGTATGGTCATTACACTTGCGGTCAATGGCACATCTGATACTTTCATCGTGAACACTTAGTTAACCACACACTTGTTTTCAGTGTACCACTTCGTATTGCTTGAATGATGTATTGTACTTTATGTGAGATTGTGTTTGATACTCTGGAGTGTGTGTTTATTGTTTGAATGGTTTGTTGTATTCTGTGTGAGATTATGTTTGATGCTCTGAATTGTGTGATTCTGTGTGAGATCGTGTTTGATGCTGTGAATTGTGTGCTTACACCCTGTACACTATTAATTGACTGTTTAGGTAGCGTGCACCTCTTCACTTGCACATCATTGAACTCGTGACCATTGTATGGTCAAGAGTGTGACCCTGTATTCCAAGACCTCAAGGTTGGGTCTTATGACTGGACATGAGTGTGATGTGAGTTTCACATCTAGGGTGGGACCGACTGGGTTTAGTTGAGGGTATAGCTAACCCAATAGACTTTCTCTTTGCCCAAGGGCTCTAGGCCATGAACAAAGAAAAGATAAAAGGACCTCTATAGTTTAGTCAGACGATCATGTTTTCTTGAGGGATACCGCATGTTGGCTTCAAGTCTCGGTCTACGGACCACTGATAAAAAATAAGTGGGGGGATTGTGCCTCCTAGGTTGAAAACCCTTAAAATTGCGTTGTACATGTAGAATAACCCTATTTTCATGGACAGTATACATGGGGGGGGGGAATTCAGGTTGTTGGGACGCCCCGAGATAGAGGCTGGATCAGAAGGAAACAGGTTATACTGACACTCAGACAGAGTTGCATTTACATTGCATTTGCTGATGCATTTGCATTCCACATTAGACTGCTTATTAGATCATCGTGGTGATGATTGTATTTAGGTGCACAACATGAATTAATATTTAATTTACCACAAGCATCCTGCATTATTACGCTTTCGTTATTTCTTGAACTTGGAATATTGTAATTTTTTAACTCTAGGATTATACCATATATATTCCTGAATTTATGTACTTATTGGCTCATGGAGCTCATGCTTTTTAGCAACCAACATTTCAGGCTCATTAGTCGTGGCGGCTGCAGAGGAGTTTGAGGTCTGGGCAGACCTTTCAGTTGGTAGAGCTTGGTCGTTGAGAGACCGGGTTGGGTATAGCACTCTGATAACTTGTTAACCATAGTCTAGAGTTAGACTTTCTTTTCTTAGAATTCTTCAGACATAGATGATGTAATATTAGCTACTTCTATCTTACTAGAACGTTATTGGAACTTCCGCTTATATTTAACCATGTTGATACCTCCATAGAGATATGGGGTGAAGGTCGCAACTTAATCCAAGAATTTTAAATTTTTGGGTTGGTTTATGACAAAAGTGAAACCTAACAGTCTTGATATTGAATGATCAAGTTGATAAGGATCTTCAAGCAAATCTAATAGAAAAGCATAAGCAAATCAAATAGAACTTTGTTATTGTACAGTGATCTACAGTGTGGTACAAAAGAACCAATTGTATATTAGGCTCACTTATGCATGGGTGGCCTCATAGAACCAGAGTTTCCTTCACTGGAGTTCCGTCAAGGATAACACAAGACTCAAAACTCAACTAAGACATCATTCAAAGCAGGAATCATAATTGGAAAAGACACCATGATGGGAGTGACATAAATAAGGTCAAAGACTCGTAAAAAAACTCAATGGGAAAAAGGATTCACTAGGGATAGAAATGAGACAAGAATCACTTGGGATGATTTATTCTAGGATGAACTCTAACTTACAACCAGAGACGAGTTTGACTAAGGAAAAATGGAAGACTTCGACTAGAGATGATGCAGAATATAGAAAGTGATGACTCTAATGGGGTCAACTATGAATGACAAGGTTTATTCATGAGTTTCATCATTTTTTTATTTTTATTTTTTCTCTTTTTTGTTTTTAGAGGAAGATGCTAAATCTAGAAAGAAGTATGGATTGACTTTCTAAAAGTCACATCCTTAGAGCCTTTATATTTCTTCAATCTTACATGACTCATTTGACACCTCATGTCATATATTAACAGTACTGAGGGGAGAAAGGATTGAAGGCTTCATACAGTTGATAGCCTAGGTTCTTAAGAGTGATACAGTACCAAGAAAAAATTAACTAGAAAACATTTTTTTGTTCTTTTTTTTTTTATTTTTTTATATTATAAATCCCTTATATTAACAAGAAACTGCAACCTTTGGAAGTTAGGGTCATAGAAAGGGATTGTATACTTACAAAATTCATATACCAGCAACTCAGTTTAAACAAAGTTTGACTTTTGGCTACCTTTTGTGTGCCAAATCATTCCCTCATTTGTTCCCTTTGACTTGATAGCACTTAAGAGAGGAGTTCTTCATTCTCTCTCTCTCTCTCTCTCTCTCTCTCTCTCTCTCTCTTTTTCTCTTTTTTTTTTTGTTAACTCCTTTTGCCTCAGATGCCTGAAAGAGGTTTACACCTGACCTGGCTACCACGTTAATATTGTGCGCTAGTGCCCTTGCAAGTTTTCACTGGGTCTGTGGATTTTATTGCAAGCCCTTTTCATATTTTGCATTATGTTCTTCCAAATCATTATTTCTTTATGTCATGCCATCTCCCTTCATAGCTAGTGTAAGTTTACAATTGCTACGGGGACTTTTATATGGGACAAAACATAAGGGAATGAATAAGGAAAACAAGACAATAACTTGGCAAACTTAGATTTATTGATAACAAAATCTTTCCCATTTTAAGCTCATGGAGGCTAGGAGCATACAAGATTTTTATTTTTGGCCATTCACAGTTTAAGCTCATGCGGGCTAGGAGCATACATGATTTTTGATTTTTTTTTTTGCCGTTCACAGTTAAAGCTCATGAGGGCCAATAGCATACAAGATTTTTGAATTTTTTTTTTGCCGTTCACAGTTTAAGCTTATGCGGGCCAGGAGCATACAAGATTTTTGATTTTTTTGGTCGTTCACAGTTTTAACTCATGTGAGCCAGGAGCATACAAGGTTTTGTTTCTTTTTCGGCCGTTCACAGTTTACGCTCATGTGAGATAGGTGCTTACAAGAATTTTGATTTTTTTGGATTCATTTGAGTTTTCCTATATTAAAAGAACAAGAAAATGATGGCTCAAAGGGTTCACAAATGGATGTATTTTATTGATGAATGATGGTGATGCAAAGTGAAATGGAGGAGAAATGGGCCAAAGATGGCCTCCTTTCATTTCTCACGGCATGAAAAAGGTACACTTTGGTCAAATCTAGGCATAATATTTCCTCACTTGTGATTGGTCCACCTAAGGGATTGAGGTACATAATGTGTAATATCCCAGGTGATCATTTTAACCACCGTCAGAAACGATGGTTGGGAATTCTAATTGCAGTAAATTCCTTTCCAAAAGCTATAAGTACTCACTCACTTCCCTCATTCAAAGGGGATAAGAAATCACAGAAGGGGAAGACCTTTGACGAAATTCCTAGACCTTGAACTACGTCTGACTTGATCCCTATTTGGGTACGTAGGCAGCAAGCAAAAGGTTCAATCATAATCTCAATTAGAGCCCTAGGGGTTGGAGAATCTCTAACCCCTTGACCCACTATTTTCCTTAGCCTGGTTCGACCCGTGCGAGACAGTCACTTAGTCTTACTCTTTAATTCTTCTAGAGACAAGATATGGTCACTCGTTGATTTAGGTTCCCGTCAATCAGTAATATCATACTTGGTGGCTATTCACAAAATCATCCACTACACTTGGCAACTATATAGAACCTTTTTCACCAAGCAATTCTTTTTTAAAATGTTACGATAAACAACATACAAGTAAGAATACTATTAAAAAGTTTAAACCAATGGCAATCTTCACAGGTCGTTCTCACAAAAACGACAAGTCTCCCTTTGTTAGATAGGAGTGTTCTGGTATTCTAGGAGTTTTCTAATGTTTATTTTAGGATGCTATGTTATTGCCATCTATAATATGTGGTTCAGTGTTTTAACTTTAAAACAGAGAATTTGAATATCAGTTTTTATATAAAAATAGAGCATCCGAAAGCTATTCATCAAAGAGAAATCAATTGATCAAATAAGGTAGTTGAAAAATTTGACAACATGTGGCAAATGAGAATGTAATTTTGAGATAATCTTAGAAAGTTTTCTTTCTTTGACAAATTTATTGATGGTTGGAGTAGCAAAACAGAGCATTGGGATTCAAGAATGATTTAGTAAATAGCTCTAATGGTGGAAAGAATTCTATTTAGGCTTTTAATAATTTTTCAACTATAAAAATATGAAAATAGACAGCTTTCATAAGCTATTCGACGGGACTGTTCTGACAGTCGACAGCGATGGTGACAACGAGCATGAACGCATAATCAGGGGTTGCTTCTTTTCTTCCACTTCTTAGAGCTTTTGTTGCCAACTCATACCATGGACACTACTACTAGACAATTGTTGTTTCATCCGTTCTCTATGTCCTAGTTCTTCTCTTTCTCTCTTTTGCTCTAGTGGATACTTGTAAGAGATAGTGGGTGACTCATATTCAATAGTCTCTAGATTCAAGGGGAAGGACCTGAGGGGCCCGATGAGGTGAAGTGAAGCGGAGCTCCATGGGGAGGGGTCCCTCCCTGGGTCACGAGTAACTTGTTTTGCGGGTAAGTACCATAGGGTTAGGGGTGCGGGGCAAAGCATCGCGGTACGATAAGGGTATATTGGGGATTTGCCCTATATCGGGTTGGAGTATAAATTGTAACCCTAATTCGTTTTTGACATACTTCTTCTGTCTCGTGGACGTAGGTTTTTCCAAACCATGTATATATGTGTGCATTGTTTTGATCTTTGTTTTTACTGTGTTTATTATTATTGCTTGATCTTGATCGACAATTGGTATTAGAGCATAGGTATATCATATAAATAATGGTGAACACTTCAAATGCCAAGTATGATCGGAAGAAATTCGATGGAACATGGAACTTCAGACTTTGGCAGCGAAGTGTGAAAGATCTGTTGGTGCAGTAGTGTTTGGTTAAGGATTTGTATGGGATATCAAAGCTATATGGGCTTCGAATACCAAAAGTTATTTGGGTTTGGTGCAGCAACAAGTACCAAAAGCTATATGGGCTTAAAATGGCCGAAGGTGTTGATTTGACACAACACATAAATACATAAAATCGAATCATCAGTGATCTTTGATGTAAAATTTGATGAGGAAGATACGGCAATAATGCTTCTAACATCTCTCCCGGTCTCTTGCGAGCACCTGTTTACAACCCTACTTTGGGGAAAGGAAACTTGAGAAATGAAGGAAGTTACTACAACACTTGTATCATAATCAAAGAAAATTGAACAGTGAGAATCCTCAAGGTGAAGCAATGGTAGCAAAGGGTAATCAGGATCATTGAAGAAAGAAAGAGAGGGATCAATCGGATAAGAAGAACTCTAGATCTAAATCAAAAGGGAAGATGAAGAACATAGAATGCTATAAGTGTTATGAGAAGGGAAATATGAAGAGGGACTGTCCAAAGTGGGAGAAGGAAAAGGAACAGACAAATAAGGAGAAATCCTCAAATACTACGAATGTAGCAGAGGACAGCTCAAATTAGAGTGACAGAGATATGCTTTCGATTTTATCAGGTTCTAATTGCTTTGTAGATTCATGGAGTCTAAATTCTTTATACTCCTATCACATGTGCCCACACAAGGACTGGTTCGACACCTATAAGTGAGCAAATTATGGTAATGTTCTGATGGATAATGATGCTTTATGCAAGGTCAATGGAATAGGCAAGATTAAGATTAAAATTTTTGATGGTGTTGTGAGGACACTGGGTGATGTGAGGCATGTCCCAGATTTGAAGAAGAATTTAATTTCATTGGATACCTTGAACTCTAATGGCTGTAAATATAAAATATAACGTGGAGTTATGAAGGTGATCAAGGGTGCCATGGTGATGATGAAGGGTCAGAAGGTTGTAGGAAATATTTAAAAGTTGTTAGGGACTACAGTTATAGGTGGAGTTACTGCAATAATATATGCAAAATTAGGTATTGATGATACACTCTTGTGTCATATGAGGCTGGGGCATATGGATGAGCGTGGCATGATGGAACTTCATAGAAGAAATCTATTGAAGGGGGTTAAATCGCGTAAACTGCATTTCTGCAAATATTTTGTTCTTGGGAAATAGTGTAAGGTTCAATTTAAGATAGCCAAAACTATGAGTGAAGGCATTACTGACTACGTCAAATGTATGGGGACTAGTGAGAGTTAAATCAAGAGGTGGATCTCACTACTTTGTGATTTTCAATGATGACTACTCTAGGAATGTCTGCGTCTGCTTTATGAAGCACAAGTCAGAGACTTTTACCAAGTTTGGGTTATGGAAAGCAGAGGTAGAAAAGCAGACCGAAAAGTGGATTAAATGCCTCTGAATAGATAGTGGTACAAAGTACAAGGATATAAAATTTCTGAAATTATGTGAGGAGCATGGCATAAAAAAGCACTTTACAGTCCGGAAGACACCACACCAAAATGGTGTGTCTTAGAAGACGAGCAAAACTATTGTAGAGAGAGAAAGGTGCCTGAGATTGAATGTTGGCCGCCTAAGAGCTTTCGGGCTGATGAAATAAATATGGGATGCTACATCATTAACATATAATCCAGAGTAGCATTTGACGGGATGGTTGCATAAGAGAAATAGACAGAAAAAGAAATAGATTACTCCATGATGAGGGTATTCAGGTATGCTACTTATGTTCATATACCTGGTAATGAAAGGTCAAAGCTTGACCCAAAATCTAAAAGGTGTATCTTTCTCGAGTATGAGAAATGGGTGAAGGGGTATAAGCTTTGGGATCCAGAAACACAGAAGGTAGTGATCAGTAGAGATGTAGTGTTTGAAGATAATTCCATGCTTAAATCTTCTTAGGAAGATAAGAAGCATCAAGTAGATGAAAGTAACAGCAAGAAGATAGTGGTGCAGGTGGAGTTAGATGATTCAGATAAAGAAAATAATGTTCAACCAATCTAGTGACTTGGAGCATCACAGTATAGTCTCCTTCCCAAATGCACCAAGAGGCCACCCACAAAATATGATGACTTTGTTTCTTTTTCATTTATAACTAGCAGTGAAGATCCTTCTACTTATCAGGATGCAATCACTTGTATTGAGAAAGTATATGGATGGAGGGCATGGTGGAAGAAATCGAGTGATTACACAAGAATAAAACTTGGGATTTGGTAGAACTTTCCAAGGTAAAGAAGGCAATAGGGTGCAAGTGGGTGTTCAAGAAAAATGAGGTAGTATCAAAAAAGGAAGGAGAGAAGTTCAAGGCCAGGTTATTTTCAAAGGGGCATTCACAGAGGAAAGGGGTTGATTACAATGAGGTGTTCGCACCAGTTGTTAGGCATACCTCTATCATAACACTGTTGACTTTAGTGGCCAATTCCAATATGGAATTAGAACAGTTTGATGTAAAGACAATTTTTCTTCATGGTGATTTAGAGGAGCACATTTATATGGAACAGACAGAGGGGTTTAAGAAACCTAAATCAGAGCATCTTATCTGTAGATTGAAGAAGTCACTTTATGGGATGAAACAGTCTCTATGACAATGGTATGAGAGGTTTGACTCACACATGATTCAGATTGGCTACACCCGTTCTGAGTATGATTGTTGTGTTTACCTTAGGGATCTTGAAGGTGATTCTCACATTTTTCTGATGTTTTTTGTTGATAATATGTTGATTTCTGCTAAGAGCATGGATGAAATTGACAAGTTGAAATCCTTGTTAAACAAGAAGTTTGATACGAAAGACTTGGGGGTTGCCAAGAAGATTCTTGGCATGGAGATTCATAGGGACAGAAAGGTTGGTAAGAAATGGGTGTCTCAACAAAAGCACGTTGATAAGGTGTTAGAGAAGTTTAGCATGAATGATGCTTAACCTATAAGCACACCATTGGCAAGTCATTTCAAATTATCTACTAGATAATGCCCAAAGACAGAAGCAAAAAATTGAAGATACGTCCAAGGTGCCATATGCCAATGCCGTAGGATATTTGATGTATGAAATGGTATGCACTAGACCTAATTTGGCACATGTAGCTAGCATGGTGAGCAAGTACATGGCCAATCCAGGAAGAGAATATTGGAAGGCAATTAAGTGATTTTCAGGTAATTGAGGGTACATCAGAACATGGCATTATGTTTGAGAGACAACAGAGTTCAGTTTCAGTTGTGGGGTATGTGGATTCAGATTATGTATGTGACTTGAATGACAGAAGGTCTACTACAAGTTATCTATATTCACTTGCAGGTGAGTTTATATGTTCGAGATCCATGCTACAACCTATTGTAGCATTGTCTACTACTGAAGCTTAATAAATGGCAGTGATTGAGGCTGGAAAGGAAGCATTGTGCATAATTAGGTAGGTCAAGGCTTGGGATAGAATAAGATGGAGTTCAGTTGTTGTCACATTCTCAACTTGGAAATATCATTTAATTCCCCAAATTTAAGTTGTAACTCTCACCCCATATCCCTATGGGAGTGGATAAGCAATATAGAAACATAAGCGGAAGATATTTCATTAATTCTAATAAATATTTAAATAAAAGTACAATCTGTCATTTTAAAATAAACTGAAATAAAACTACATCTAGTACATAATAAGTCTATGATCTAACTTATATCTTTTATTCCCTTTATTTCCATAGCTTTTTCTTCGATAACAATCAACCTTTACCTGAAAATATATCAACAAAATAAACATGTGCTGAAATCTTGGATGAGTAAACCTTCAAAGAAAGGTAATTACTCATATCCCAATGCTATGAGAAAATATATAAAATAATAACATAATCTGGAAAATAGTGAATAAAAGCTATATATGAATAAAATTCAATCAAAGACTTGTTCTCTCACCAAATTTCACCTTGGTTTGTATCCTAAGGATATCCATGGTCATATTTTGAAAATCTACAATGCCTAACTCTATATGATAACATGCAATCAAGTGTATTATACACAAGATAATCACAATAGCATGCACAAGAATATGAAATGCAATGCATGTTGTTTGGCATTCGAATAGTGTATGTTCCACCCTAGATCTAATCTAAACTACCCAAGATGTCCCACCAATGTGAATTCA
The DNA here is from genome assembly GCA_031762675.1 of Pachysandra terminalis. NCBI lineage: Eukaryota > Viridiplantae > Streptophyta > Magnoliopsida > Buxales > Buxaceae > Pachysandra > Pachysandra terminalis. The sequence goes on from JAUPMG010307672.1 coordinate 10,890, forward strand.
CCCCCCCATACAAGGCCATGATTGTGGATTATTCTATGTGCACATCATAGTTTCTAGAGGCTGCGACCTAATGGGCACAATCCCCAATCTTATTTTCGATCATGGGAACATTTCCAAGGCATCACTAATGTGAAATTCTTCAGTGAACCATACATTATCTGATCAACTAACAAAAGTTGACTCTTATGATTAAGATATTGGGAAGTGCACTACCTCACCTTTCATCTTACCACAAGTCTCTTGGGACCCCCATTAAAGGCCTATCCCTCACTTGGGGTGAAAGTAACACTTAGTCCTATAAGGAAAAGTAAATGGTCACGACCATATCATAAGTCATGATGGTATCCTTTATTGGCTATGCACAGTGTGCTCCAAATTATAGGATATAAGGAAAAAGCTTTCTCGGCCAGGTATTCAAATGCAGCTCATTGATTCAAATCCATTTATTAATACAATGTACACACAACAATGCTCACACATATATTCAAAACAAAACCAACATGAGACACATTCCCATGATTCTAAATTATAGTAATGCACATGATGATGTATAGAATTATGATACACATATATATATGATGATTAAGTTATAAATATCAAATATGTATATAATAAGTCTCAAATTATGAGAAAATGAGGTATTCACATATTTATCAGTTTTTAGTACTAAATCAATCACATATAACCCTTAAATTCTCATTAAACGCATATATAATCGTAACAGAACATCAATATTCTTGTACATCATACAATCATCAGGGCATTTATATATTATGAAAATTTAACCATTAAATGTATGTCAAGGCTAATCCCCCTTAGGTCTTAGAATTTCATACTGTCATCCAAAGTCTTAATGGGCAATATTTAGGTCTAGGTAATCCAAATCATAAAAACTGATTCCCAGCGCTGGGAACACAACCAATCTATTGTTTTTCACATTGTAAAAGTGTCCAAACTTTCAAATTGGGAATTTGACTATCAGTAGGGTGCTCGACAGGGTATAGGTATACTGAAATTTCTAAAAGTGTGCAAATGTCCACAAAATTTCACAGGTAGGTCAGGGTAGGTTTAAATAGATCAATTCTACAAAAATAGGTGTAGGTGCATATGGTGTCGGTAGGGTCAGTCGGTATATCGCAGATCGTTGAAGCCTGGCCCGAGAGCAGCCTGTGTTCTCGGTTGTGTCGGCAGGGTTAGCGATATACCGTTAGGCTGCAAATGGGGTGTTTTCTGGAAGTTTGGTTTGGGATTTCTCTCAGAGGTCTGTTAACATGCAAATATGCTTTGAATTAATATTTTATATTCATAATATAATTTATATTGGTTCAATCATCTTTCTTGGGAGTCTAGTCCCAATATTTCTAGTTTTAATTTGTTATATCTAGATCAAGCTATTTTCATAATTTCAATTGGATTTCTTTATGGGTTTTAATTATACAAACATGGATAATGGATTAACATAATACATTTAATAATTCCTCTATGCCATAACACTAGGCTAGAAGTAAATACAAAAGACAATGAAGGAAAATTCACATGTGTTTTGCTATAGATTTCTTCTTGATGTTGATTCTTCTTCTTTTTGAGTTTTTGATCTTCTTCTAGTCCCACTTAGGGTTTCCCACGAATTTGATTTGATTTATTAGGTTAGATTTACTTAATTTATAAGAATTTAAGAGTTAGAGTTGTATTAGGATAGCTAACTAGTATTTTCAGTTATCAAGACTTCTAATTTGACTATAACTTGTATTTTTAATTATTAATTAGCCATGAATTTAGATTTAATTTTTTTGGTTTTTATTTCTTTTTGGCCTTAAGAGAATTATTTAAGCCCATGGGTTTAGTTATTCAATCCCTATTTAATCTAAGCCCAAATTTCTTTAGTTAAGTCCGAAATCTAATTATTAATGCTTAATTAGTTATTTCGAATATCTAGATCTAATTATAATTAAACTATTACTTAGTCTTTAGGCTACATTGGTTCATTGTCTTATTAATTTACTAATTTACCCTTATAGTTTGAATCTTAGTTTTTTAGGTTCTTAGAATCAATCCTCCTTAAAAACTTTCTTCCTCAAAATTTGAAACTAAGTAATCTAAATTAATTGTTTCTTATGTTATATTGATGGTTGGATAGAATTTGTAAATTAACAACCATTCAATTTATAAGTACTCAGAGAATTTATTAAGCTACTAATTTCATTAAAACACTAGTGACTTACAACCAACAAGGATACATTAAAACATTACATCAAAAAAACTAAACAACTAAGGCTATAATAAAACAAACTAAGTATTACATTCATAAAAGATAACAACTAGTTCTTGCCATTCCCAGATGGCTACAAAAAGGAAAAAGATAGTGGTGGTATGGCATCGTTGGCATTGCCACATCCAAAGAAGTTCTGGATGAACTGGAATGTTTTGGCCTCACTCTTTCGAAGTTTATACATTTCTTCCCTATTCTTCCTTAGTTCTTCTCTATTCCTTTTGAGCTCGGTAGTGATCTCCATCCTTGTCTGGAGACTAGCTCTCTCCAATGTTGCAAGACTAGCATCAGCGTCCATATTTCTCCTTGTGTAGTGATGCCTAGGAGGGAGGTCAGCTCTGAGTGCTGCAAAAGTGGATGCTCGGGAAGCAGATGAGGTGGATACTCTATGAAACCGTTGAGGCTGATATGGATGGTCCTCTGGTTGGTCTTGTTGCTGGTGTTGCTCAGGTATAAATTCTTCCCTCTCTCTTGGAAGTTCCATTAAGCAAAGGTTTGTATCACTAAATGGTTTGATGGTTACCTTGTGATCATGATGGGCTAAGGTATAACTTCAGTGTTTGGCAACTGCACACATGAACTTGGAAAGGGTAGTCCACCCCTCTTGGTGCCTCTTATGTACATGATGATGTGGTTGATGATGGTATAAGGGAAGCAAAGCTTTTGTCCTATTGTCATAGAATGAAGTATCCAGACCATGTATGATGTAAGTTTAGTTTTGTTCCCGGGTCGAGGATAGACATTCCTTAAAAATATTGCATGTAAAATCTTGAAAGTAGGTAGGAGATTAGTAGAAGCAAGATAATTATCCCTTTTCCATTTTGCATCCTTGCCACAAATGACTTAGGTCACCACGGACCCTTCAGAAAGGGTAAGTTCTGGAATAGTGCTAAAAGAATTGTTAATGGGTACTTTCATTAGTCTAGATACAAGTTGGAGGTGTAAGGTCTGAAATTCTCCAGACATGGTAAATGTGATGGTCATGGAATCAAGGTTAGTGCCAGTCACACTGTCATACATCTCTTGGGCTACAGAAGGATAAGCGGCTCCTCCCAAAGTCAAGATAGGTGCCCACCCTATGGCTTGTAGGGTTTCATAGACTTGGTAGGATGCTACGTGTGTCACTACGGTTTGTCTTTCCAAATGTATGGGTCTATTTAGGTACACACTTGGGTCATTCGGGTCATTGGTATGTGCTTCAAATTCTGGCTCTTGCTTGGGTTCGGAAGGAGATGAGATGTCGTCTTCCTTATATGGGTTGGGTGATGATGAAGGTGGTTTCCTAGAAGTACAGGCCTCTTATTATATAAGAAAACCATTGGAAATGTGTAGAGTTGGGAACAGGTCGGGTTGAGTCGGGTTCGAGCGGGTTGTAAACGAGTTTGAGCTTAAATGGGTTGGGTCTGGTTCAACCCCGTTTACTAATGGGTTGGGAAATCGTGGAGCCGAACTCAACCCATTAATAAAAAGATTGTGCCCACCAAAACTGTTTATTTTTTAATTAACTTTTTAACTTTTAATTTTAAATTAGGATAAAATATCACCTCATTTAATATAGTAAATTTTAATAAATATTATAAAAATATTTATTGAACATGATTTCTTAGAGCTAGCAATGGGTCCAGTTCGGGCGGGTTGGAAAGGGGTTTGAGTTTAAATGTGCTGGTTTGGGTTTGGCCCATTTACTAACGAGTTGAGAAATCGTAGAACTGAATCCAACCCGTTAATAAAAGCGTTGAATCCATTGTTTACACCAAGAATAAATAGGACTTATCAGTGTTGAACGGTTGGATTAGATAAGCCTTAATCATGGATTAAAGGCTTGACGATTGTGACTGATAAGTGAAGGAAGTTACGTGTTTTCTTGAAACAAGCGTAGCCAAGTATGATTACCAACTGAGTAATCACAATAACAATCCGTTGGGGCCCACAACAATTATGTAGGAGTCCACTTGGAATAAATAATGGTCGTTTAAGAGACGTGCGTGCAAAGATAGGTTGCATGCTCTTCGTCGACCGTTGTCTCCAAAAAGCGGTTAAGTAGAGTGAAGCACCTGTCACAAGCCTATTGGAGAGGCCTTTCCCTCAACAACTGCGTTCGAACGTGGAAAATCAATGGTTATAACTACTCATGATCTTCATTGTGGCTGATGAAAACTCAAGCACTTCATCCATCTTCATGGCTAAAGCCTTATAACTAAAGGTAATGACGCTCTAGTCAAACTCCCCTCAACAACTCAACAAATCAACAACAACTGAATACTTAGTCACCTTGACATTTGCCTCCGCTCGATCTCACCGATCGGATGACGTGAATCCCATCCTCGGGAAAATTTCAAGCCCTCAGCCCATTCCTCCTCCATTCTCTTCCAACGATAGCTTAGGCTATAACGGTACCAGATAAGTGAGTTGAACGTGCTTTGGTGCGAGAGCAATTTTGCAACCACTAATCCCTCCTATGGCAGCCCATTCGGTCCTCATGTGTGATAGTTGAATTGACCCCCTTAACTGGTTCTTGCATTTCGAGTTTCTCTTTTTGCTTAATGTATTTGGATTACCCGTAATTCGTTTATATTAATACTATCTGATTTCCTTCTTTGCCAATGAATTGTGCTTAATTGCTAGCTAATATTGGTGTAGAAGAACCAACTCAAGAGGAAGCACCCCACCTTTTACAATTGCTTGATCGATGGTAGCACACTAAGGGCGCCTGGGGTCGAAAGCCTAAGCAATACTGTGAGAGACATTCCATTTCTCTTTGGCATGCCTGGGATCAGTCACACGATCGACGGTGACACACAAGCTGTCATTCTTGTACCAAACGATAGCATAATAGCCTCGCATTGCCTTATGTGGATTGCTTTCCCTCGACTGAAAGAGAAAAGGTAAGTGAACATCTTTCTGGCATGCTTGGTGGGATTTCTTTTTGCGGGCAATAGTGCTATTCAAAAGAGTGTATCATAAGGAAGCTTCAAAATCGAACGACTAGGAAACTCAATTCCAAACGATGATCGCTAATTTGAGAATAGGCCGTGTCTAACCAGGCATTGGGGGCAAGTGAGAAAAGATGCTCTCCTCCCACAAGAGGACGATGAAGAGCCCATGAACCTTAGGAGAAACAGTTGGTTGGAACCTCCTCCAACCACAACTAATGTTGCCTAACTCAAGGGTAACGGCCGACTCCCACGTGGGAATCTACAGGTTTGCCAGAATCCACTATAGAAACCTGAAATAAGGGACATAGACATACCTGGCCCTGTGGACCCTGACTTGGGACCACTTCCAGATGGAACTCAGCCTATTGGTTAGGGTTTTTGGCACATTGAACGTGACCAAACTTACTAGTTGGTCCATGTGGCTATGGGGATCTTCAATCCAAGATGGTTATCTCGACCGTCGTACCACAATGATTGCACGTACGAGTTCCCGTAGGGATACAAAATCCATGAGTTCTCTCTGTTTTCAGGTGGCGATGGTCAATCAACCATCAAACATGTTGGCCGATTTACGGTTCAGTGTAGAGAGGCCTCCTCTAACGATTACTATCGCTATTCGATAATTCCTTGACTGGCCTCACTTTTACTTGGTACATAACTCTTCCCCCGAATTCGGTCATACACTAGGCAAAATGGAGGAGACATTTCACACACAACTCAATAGGACTGAACTAGAAGTCTCTGTAGCCGATTTAGCTCAGCTGAGACAATTACTAGAAGATACAATCTACAAATGCGTTGCACATTTCAAAAGCGTCAGGATCAGGTGTAGGAATTCCTTACCAGAGATCAAATTTGTTAAGCTTGCAGAAAACAGTTTGGACATTGAGCTTTGAAAGAAGTTCGAAGACATAGAGTTCGAAGACCTGTTTGAACTATTGAATAGAGTAACCAAGTATAAATGGCTCTTGAAAGAAAAGAGCCAAATAAAGGCCTCCTCCTATGGGACTTATTACCAAGATCCCACTTATGAGTTAGGCCTGACCGAAGTAATAGGCAAGACATCTTTTATTTTTTCGGCCATAAAAAGAAGAGATCCCAATTCCATCCCTACATAGGACATAAAAAGGGGATCATTCGAATCGGCTACTCGAGGGGAAATTCCTAAAGTTAGCCGACGGTCATAAGATACCACTGGCCAAGGAAATCAAGAACACTAAGTACTTTAAATGGATTGGAATGAGGTCACATTCGACCAATTAATTGCTTTGCCTTTCCTAATGTTTTGCAGGATAACCTTGATAAGGGGATATTAGATTTCTTTGAGAAAGGAAAAGTGGTTATGGGAATTGATAGCAATCCAATCCCTCTGGCCGTTTCAATCAACATGCTACAGCTAACCTTCGGAAACCCTCAGGCCAGCTAGGACTCCTCAACCATGAGGAACAAGCTGGACGTTGGTGTCTAGATGCTTCAAAAATCTAAGTAGCTGAAGGAAAAGTAAGATGACCATGTGTCAACCGTTGGGATGTTGCCCCAGAAGATTGGAAGTGGGCACCAATTCCACTCCCTCCAATTGTGAGTCATAGGAGGTCAAAACTGTCCTCTTGGCTGCTTTGCAACAAGTGCAGGCAGGCCATCACCAAGTCAGCCATTCATCAACTGCCACAACAACAATGGTCGAAGATGGCAGAGTAGCATCAAGGATCTTTGAGTGGGTGGAGGCCATGGCCGACAATAGCCGAAAGCTACAACAGCCAAGGATGGTGCATCCTTAGGTCTCACAGCTCACTAAGAATGATCGTTGGCAGAGGGTGATCCACCCTAAGTTTCCATCTCTACATCTAACCAATACTAGAACTCAAAAATGACGTTGGAAACATCAGCGGGCCTTGGTCAGATGCCTGGAGGTGGAACAATCAGATACGGCTGGGGTTAAGGTCAAATATTCCTTTGGCTGACCAGTATCAAGGGTCACGAAAGGGAAGGTTGAGGCCAAGTCAAAGGCATCAGCAAAGAAGCATTCACCTTCACCATCCCCTAACTAATACTCAGAAGAGGACGATCAGGTCATCATTTTGCTTGAGGAACTAATGGCCTAATACATCCAGGATGTTGACATGACATCTAAGGAGGAAAATAACAGCTTAGCTGAAGAGCAAAGCATCACCTTTGTCTCTCTTCATCTGTTAATGTGGAATGCAACATGGCCTTCATGTGGTCATCTGATTTCTATTCTCATTATGCTGAGCCAGAGACGGCGATGAAATTTGAGACCTATAAGATGGCTCGCAACATCAGTATGGTTGAGCATCTTAGGAAGATGTCGTCTACGATATGCGATCTAAAATCCGTTGGGAACATCCTAACAGATGAGCAGTACATTATAGCTATTCTAAGATCCCTATCGGACTCGTGGGAGCACATAAAGCTCACTATGATGAACAATGAGAACATTTAAACGTTAAACAACTTGGCACATCATCTTGAGCTCGAGGCAGAGTGTTAGACATCAAGTTCTAACAGCACTGCACCCTTAGCGAAACTGACGAAGCTCAAGACATCCAGGTTTAGGTGCATTACCTAACAAGGGGAAACAGTTGCAAAAGCGCCTAAGGCAGGAAAAGGTATCAAGCGCATAAGAGGAAAGAGAGGTGGGGAGAAAGACATGTCTAAGGTGATATGCTAAAACTGTGATAAGTTCGAACACTTCGTTCGTGGTTTCACTGAGAAGAAGCAGGTACGAACTGAATCAACCTCTAGCTATTGTTGAATGGTTTGCATTGATGTCTTTTTTGCTCATTCAAGTCCTGATTGGATTGTATACTCTAGAGCGAGCAAACACATAGCCAGAGAGCAAGATGGGTTCGCGGATTACAAACGGATACTAGAAGGGAGTTAGAAAGTATACATGGGGAACAATACTAGCGTGGATGTGCTAGGAGTTGGCACCCGCCATTCGTCGTAGTCTCATATTAGTGTAGAGTTACTTAGAGTAGGGTTTTCTATCAATTTTAGTAGAGACTACGTTTCCATTTCTTTAGAGTCAGTTTTATATGGTAGGGGATTTATTTCTGATGGACTCTTTAAACTTGATATTGATAATGCAAGTGATCCAAATTTGGTTTCTAATTTGACTTTCCATGATGATGATATTATTATTTCTGATTCATTGAGATGACATGCCAGACTAGGACACATAGGGCCAGAGAGGATGAACCGATTGTCTAAAGAAGGTATACTAGGATTGTTTGCCAAGGTTTAGTTATCTGTTTGTGAGCATTGTTTGGACTATAAGTCATGTAGGAAATCATTTGGTAAGACAGTGAGTGCAAATGATCCTTTAGAGTTAGTCCATTCTAACATATGTCGACCAATAAATTTTAAGACCCACCATGAAGAGTCCTATTTCATCACATTCATCGATGACTACATGCGATATGGTTATGCGTACTTGATTTCCCACAAGTCGGAAGCATTAGATTGCTTTAGATGCTTTGTGGTTTAAGTTGAGAACCAATTGGATCGAAATAAGAAGTGTCTCTACCGATAAAGGACATGAGTATTTATCTGATATATTTCAAGTGTTATGTCAAGAAAAGGGAATCCATAGGAAATTGACGATCCTAGACGCACCTCAATAGAATGGTAGAAAGAAGGAACCGTGCTTTGTTAGACATGGTGATATTGATGATGGTACATGCGTCCCTACCCATTAGTTTTACGGAGACACATTGATGACTGTGACCTACATCTTGAACTATGTCCTTATGAAGTCAATTCCTAGCACAACATTCTAGTTGTGGACAGGAAGAGCGCCTGACCTAACCACATGAGGCTATGAGGATTGACAGGTTATGTTCATGTACCTTCCACCAGAGAGGGAAGCTAGAAAAGAGAGAGGTTAAGTGTATCTTTGTGAGATGTCACATCCAAACTCCAGGGTACACCCCATGAATCCATGGGTAGTTCCCCAAAGTTATAGAATACAACTCTCACCCCTTCTTTACACACTCCTAAAAAGTGGCAAACCAAATATATAGATAACAAACCAGTCATACCATTTAACATAGGCGGAAGCAATCATGTATAACATGTCTTAAGTAAATCAAAAACAACATTTAGTCTATCAAACCAAATTAGCTAAATGCTTACACAATTCTCACAAACATATATGGTTCCAAACTCCTTAGTTTAATACAACCCCTTCTAAATATCAAATTGTTCATAACATGATCTAAACTTCTTGGACTTCCATTCCTTGTCTCGACGTCCCATCATTATAGTCCCTTCACCTCAAAGATGGTCCACCTGAAATGTTAGGAGCCAAAAGGCTTGAACTACAAGCTCAGCTGGATCATGAAATAATGGTTCCCATGGATACATGATATGTCTTGAGATAATGCGTAGGTTTATTCTTTGTATGCAATGACATGAACAAATAATCTACCATCAGAAGGAATGGTAGGTTCAAAACACATGAGTTTTAATGCATGATGTTGCAACTATGACCCCTGGATATCTATGTTAGATCTCTACTGAGGCCACCGATGCATCTTATCGATCACATGTACCAATTCTGGCTAAGGTCAACAGTAGATTTTGTGTGTACAACACAATTTTAGGGCCTTTAAACCCATGGGATTCTCTTGTTCCACCTTCATTTTTTATCTAAAGAATCTCAACCAGAGCGTCTTTCAACCCTCGTGGAACATACCAGTTCACAATTAACCAACAGATTACTCACACCACATATGAATATATATATGCGCAATCAAAGGTTATATATACATATGTGTCCAGGTCCTCACTCATATAAATACACAAGTCAAGGTTATATGTAAGTAGTATTCCGGGACAACGGGGTATTAATCCCTCTCCCAAGTCATCTTTGACATTAATTACGTCCTTTCCGGATTTCTGACTTTCATCACTCCTTGGCACTCTTCATTGGGTCCAAGTATCCTCACATCATCCATTTGGTTCTCATCGTAAGGAATCCAAAGTCTAGTCGTGTCACAGGGTTACACTTCAGGGCCCAAAATGCATGAATGTCCCATTAGATGCATGTCCTCAACATAAGAGTTACATGTAATGCATAAACATATGAATCTCGCATAACATGTAATGATATGCCATAACTTGCATTTAAATAAGTGTATCACATGTTACTCAATATAAATAATTCTAAACACGCATACATAATATCTTCATGTAATCATTCATTCATTTCAATCATGAATCTAACATACATCAATCATGTTATTCATGTCCTTAGCTTCACGGAATCATCAACACACATTAAGTCTCGTCGGTATACCACACCCCTCCTGGCCAGGTTACCGGTGGGTATCGGTGGACCTTACTGGTGGCACCGGTGAACCTCAAACATCAAACATAGGTTTCTCTCGGTGGCTTGGTCAGTATACCGGTCAAGCCCCTGGTGGAAGTCGCGTAGTGGTGGCTAGTCCGGTATGCTGACCCCACTATCGACAGAACCTTAAAACAATATTTATTTCGTCGGCAGACCCATCGGTATACTGTCCGAGCCGTCGACCACACACAAATACATGGTGGAAAGGCCTGTAGATGAACACCGACAATATACCGTCCAGTGCCCCTGATGACATATGAACATAGGTTTTCTGGGTTTTTTCACAACATATTTCCATTCTTATATACATATTCAACTTTTCAACAATCTAACATACTAAAACATGATATTCTACATTATTGTAATACAATTTAACCCATCATGGATTATGCATGATAATAAACACCATTAATTCATAAGCTATACATGATTCATTCAAGTTCATAATAGATTCAGTCAATTATATTCACATTTTTGAGATTTGATCCATTCAAATAAGAGAAAACCCTCATCCATGAATCTCCAAGAGTACACGAGTACTTACCTAAGCAAATGTGTTGAGATCTAGTTGTTGAGCTTCAACCCCTTGATGAATCTTCATCAATTCTTCCTTCTTTCTCTTCTTCTTCTTCTTCTCTCATTTATCAGCCAAAAATCAAAATAGAGTATTTTAGGGTTTTGATTAATGAAAGCTAGGTCATCTAACTCTTAGTCAAATCTTATTTACATTCTATCTCATAAGAATAGATCTCAACCTTTAATTAGATTTTAAAGTGAAAGTGATTTGGTGTATGTACATGTCAGTCATTACATGTACTTCACCCAATAGGAAAAGGTTATTTATTATTTGTTATTAACCCCCAAAAGTATTACAACTTAAGTTCTAAATTTCTGGAAATTAAAACTTAGTCTTAATTACTTATTTAAAATTTCAGTTCATTCTCAGAGCATTCCAAGGGCTACGTCTTTGTCTGTGGATTGACTGATGGGGGTCTAACACAGATTGAGTCATGTTATGTGGATTTCATCAAGGATGATTTACCAAGCAAAAGAGCTCATGGATAAATCTAGATCTCTTCGAGATGAATGAGCTGGAGTTGGGATCAACGAGATCACTCCATATCCAAACACCAAAGAGAACGCCGGTTTTCAACAGGATCCTATGGATTCTATGGATGTTGTGGATAATGGGAGTGGCTTATCGCCCAGTGGGAGTGTCCCAGAGGACATGGATTCCAACAATATCATGCGTTGGAGTAGTTGTCGACATATTTCTCGTCGCCGCTTTACAATTAAGGGTTTCATTCATAATTTCCATGCTCGATGATGATGAGACTGGTTCATACCAGGAGGCGTTATCATCACCTGCTTCGCAAAAGTGGATGAGTTTTTGATCTTCCCGTAGACACAAGATCATTGGAAACGAGCTATTCTAAAGATTAGGAGCAAGGCATATGAAAGTGTAAAGAGATACAAGACCCATCTCATGGCGAAAGGTTATACCTAGAGAGAGGGTATAAACTACAAGGAGACGTTCTCACCAGTAGTGAGATTTGCCTCCATTCGCCTTATTCTAGCTATTTTCGCACACCAAGATTCGGAACTCTACCATATGGATTACAAAACTTTGTATCTCAATGGAGAACTGGATGAGGAGATCTATATGGATCTGCTTTAGAGTTTCGAAGTCAATGGGAATGAACGCAGAGTATGCAGACTCAAATTCTCCTTATACGACTTGAAACAATCATCCAGGCAGTGGTATCTTCGATTCTATCGAGCCATTATAGAGTTTGGCTTCACGATGATCGAAGAAGACTACTGTGTGTATGCTGGACACCACGGTAGGAGCTTTCTTATCTTGTTCTTGTATGTTAATGATATATTAATAGCAGGGAATGACAGAAAGGCGATTGTCGCCACTAAAGAGTGGCTTTCCTTTAGTTTTGAGATGAAGGATATTGGTGAGGCAGACTATGTGTTTGGTGTTAACATTCACAAGAATCGCACTAAGAGGCTTCTTTGTTTTTCCCACGAGACTTACATAAAGAAAGTACTTTAGCGTTTCAGAATGCACGATGCCAAACCTATTGATACTCCTGTCGAGAAGGGTGCTTCATTACATCTTAGTCTTTGTCCAGAGATAGAGGAAGAGAAGGAACATATGGCTTGTGTTCCCTATCCTAGTGCTATAGGTAGTCTGATGTACATTATGATGTGTACTGAATCTGATATTAGTTTCGCAGTTGGCTTAGTTAGCCGTTACCAAAGTAACCCAAGTCAGACTCATTGGAAGACAGTGAAATATTCTTAGAAACCTATGTGGGACAACAGATTACATGCTTTCCTTATAGTGAGAAGATTTACAGCTATTGCGATGCGGATTGTGCAAGTGATCTAAATGGTTGAGAGTCGACATCAGTATACACATTCTTCATGGTGACGGGGCCATCTCTTGGAGTAACAAGAGACAAGTCTGCATCGCGTTGTCTACACAGAGTTAGAGTGCATATTTTATTGTGCAGTCGTATAGGAGATCGCATGGTTGGGGTGATTCTTACAGGATCTTGGATTCTTTCGAGCATGTGTAGGGTTGATCACCATCTATAGTGATAGCATGGAAGCAATGGACTACACCAAAGACCACAAATACCATGGCAGAACAAAGCACATCGACATTCACTATCATTACATCAGAGACAGAGTTGCGCAAGGAGACATATCCCTTACACATATCTCTACTTAGCATATGCTGGTTGATCCCATGACTAAGCCTATAACCAGAAAAGCTTTTAAGGTTCATATCAAAGAGATGAGATTACATAGATTGTGATTTATGTTAGGTGGTACAGTTTTTTTATTTACATTTGATATGTAGACATCTTATATTACATTATATTTCATGTGTGGGAATTTATTAGAGTTTATATTTTCATGAGGCATGAGATTGGATATTATAGGCACAATTTACACACACATTCCCTCCATATTATAAGAATATGGATACGATATGTCACTAGGTTATTGGTCTGCTTCTTACACATCGACCAGTCCTGGCGTATGCATTGCGAGCAGGATGAGACAATAGGAGGACTTGTGCCATCAGGGGCATTAAGAGGACTCTATGAGCTTTATGTCATGCTAGGAGAGCCATGATGAGATTCCTTAGGGAATCAGATATCACCTAATAAAGCCAGGTGTGAGACCTTAGTCAAGGCACTTGAGATTTGTGATTTGGATTAAAGAGCTTAAATTAAGTGCATAGATTGTGACTAGACTAAGATCCGTATGGTTTTGGAGGTTGACATACTCTTGGCTGGGTCCAGAGCTCTATCATAACATGTGTTGCATACCACATGCACTAGGAGTGACATTACCTTGAGAGTAAGTGAATGCATAACATGTGTTGCATACCACATGCGCTAGTAGTGAAATTACCTTGAGAGTAAGTGAATAGATCCCTATTTCCTTGTTGTGTGAGATCATGATGATTCTTATGTGGATCAACTTACACCCTTATTACCTTTGATCATGTTGTGAAGTTAGATATGATGATTGCTACTCTAGATTACTTTCCTATGGTCATGCATCATACGGTTTAACGGAGGTTTGTCTGGAAAAGCAGTTGGGTTGAAGCTAAATGACCTGAGGCTTAGGGATGACTATTTGGTATCACATTTAGAGAGATATGATTCATAGAGATATGTTATCATGTTTTTAAAATTGTCCTTTTGATGCTTCACATCTTTTACTTATATGTATCTGATATATATGCAGACTATATGAATTATTTTAAATAAGTACATTAATATGAATATAGTGGTTGAGTATAGAGTTCTTAACTTGGGCTCACAAGGGGTTAGAAATACTCAATTCGATGTGGCCAAATGAGTTTGGGGCATAGGTGAGATTTTTGAGTGTATATCCATGTCAGTTTTAAAGAACTTGATATGGAGTCGCTCAGCCGTTACTTTTTGTCTGTCGGTCGCATGCTCAACAACCTGGATGATTAGCATCCATGATAGAAAGACAAAATGTACGTGAGAGATATGCACACTTTGTTTCCAGTATGGACGAGTGGAAGATGTTTGATTTATGTGTTGGGTTGGCCTAGTTGGCTCGTTTGGCTTGGCCGACCTAGGTTCCCACTTAAAGAATGGGACGTCCATGCTTGGTGTGAGTCCAAGTGTGCCTTGGACTCAATCTCCTAATGAGATTAGAAGAGAGTCCAATGAGGAGTTGAGTTGAGTCTCCTATTTAGGAGACTCCTCCTCCCCCTATCCTAGGAACGTTTTTTACAATCTAAACCCTAGAGAATCTCTCTTCTCTCTTCTGTCTTCATATCTTCTTCCTCCTTGAGATTTGGTTTTGCTACTTGGATTCCCATACAAAGATCTGGTCATTTTGAGTGTGGAACATTATATGTGGTTCTAGTAATCACATATTCAGACATTGGATGTTTTCTGAATCAATAGAGATCTTACGTTGTAGACTCGGATTCGTGTACATCAAGGTACGTTTTCTAGTTTGTCTACAACCTTCACTTTGGAATCAGGGAAATTGAGGTGTGGTTAAGTGATATCGAGAAGTACCCAAGTTGAAAAATAAACTTTAGAAATGTGGTTACTTTTTGAGACAATAACGTCCCAATGTTGTGATAAAAAAATTGTCCTGAAAGCCATCATGGCCCAGGCTTTTCATACCACCCAATTGGGATGCTACATTCCATACTTCATTGTCGACTAACATTATCCTCATTAGTTATAATCTTGGGAATTAGATCAATGAACAGTCATTATGAATATTGTGTTTATGAAAAAGATTCTAAAAAATAATTAACAAAAAGCTTTTTAATATCCTCTTGACTCGTTACTTCAACATCATCATCCTTAATGCAACAAATCTGAAGGTTGTAAATGACCCGAATCATGTACCTCAATGCACATGAACTTGAATCTGCAGCGGAAGATCTCTATCGAACTGGAAAATGTTCCACGACAGAATATGTGATTACTAGAACCAAATACAATAAACCCACACTCAAACGACCAGATCTCTATATGGGAATTTGAGCAATTCAGATCTCAAAAGGGAAGAAGAAATGAAGAGAGAGGAGAGATTCTCCAGGTTGGAAAATCAATAACATGTGTAGCTTGTTTTGGGTAGGGAGGAGGAGTCTTCTGTTTATAGAAGACTCAACACTACTCAACATAGGACTCTATCTCCTAATCCCATTAGGAGATGGAGTCCAAGTCCCACTTGGTCTAATACCAAGCATGGGCGTCTCTTTAAGTGGGGGCCTAGATCTGGCCAATCGGGTAATCCCATCTTTATGACATGAACGTTAAAATATTGTCTAGCTATAAGTATAGTCATGGGATCAGCTATCATCTGTTGAGTAGGGATATGTGTAAGGGAAAAGTCTCCATGTGCAACTCTATCTTTATTGTAATGATAGCAAATGTTAATGTGCTTCATCCTGCCATGGTATTTGAGGTCCTTGGCATAAGCCAATGCTGCCATACTATCACTATAGATGGTAATTAGCCCTATGCCAGTTCTGAAGATTCCAAGATCCTATAAGAATCGCCTCAACCATATGACCTCCTGGACAGTTGCACAACAAACTATGTACTCTGACTCTATATTGGACAATGCGATGCAGACTTACTTCTTTCTACTTCAAGAGATGGATACGCCACCTAGAAAGAATTTGTATTATGACTTCGACTCTCGACTGTCTAGATCACCAGCCAATTCCGCATCACAGTAGCCTCAAAGATACAAATCTTCCCCTGGAAGAAAATCATGTGATCTACTGTCCCACGTAGGTATCTATGGATACATTTCACTGCCTTCCAATGATTCTACCTCGGGTTTGGTAGGTCCGCTACACACCAGAGCATACATCACATTAGCTATAGCACTAGCATAGGGAACACGGGCCATCTGTTCCATTTCTTCCTCAGTCTCTGGACAAAGACATAGATGCAATGAAACACTCTTCTCGACAGGAGTGTGTCACACCCCGAATTCGAGATATGTAATCTCAAGCACTTCAAGGTGCGATTTTCGGATCCAGCCAATGGATGCGGTAAACAAACACAAGTACCATCTCGAATGGCCCATCAGAGTTAAGAATTAAATACTAGAAGTCTTAATTAAAACAAACCAATACATCATCATAACCATGTTCTCAAAATTCAGAATGTCATAAAACAACTAAAACCATAATCATGCCATCCATTACATTAGTTCTCATCAAATGAAAATCAGAAATAAACTATAAACAAAAACATGCATCATCCTTGCGCAGTCACTCCAATCTAGATAATCAACTCCTCACCCTTGTCAAAAACCTAGGGCATGAAGGCGTGAGCTTTGGAGGCCCAGTAGAAATCCAAGGAACTATGCCTCTTCCCATTACCATAATCACACAACATTAACACACACCATGCAACTCGTATATTATTCACATGCTTTTCCAATTCCATGTCCATGACAGTAATAGAATAGATTACATAACTGAAATAAAGAATATTGCCAGCAATCACAAAACGAAGATATGAGAATGAACAAGTTGAAAGCCAAACGATGCTGATAGCACAAACATACAAAGCATGATGATGAAGATGAATGCAAACAATGCATAATGCTGATGAATGGAATGTTGAGGATGAAATTGAATGCTTATGCAAGGTGTTAGGCATTGCTTAACCTAGTAACCAATTCTCACACTTTTTCTTTGAATTGTACCCAAGGAATGTCCACACATCCCATCTCCCTTTCAGGGAATGAAACCCAAATGTAGGAATATGCCATCTTCCTTTCAGAGAATGCCACCCAAATGTAGGAATAACCATCTTTTTTCCTTTTAGGAAATACATCCTAAAGGTAGTAAAAGTACCATATTCCTTTTAGGGAATATGACCCAAAGGTAGGAATCACCATTACTGAACACACCGACTCATGCATGTACACATCTCACAACAGAATCTCCTATAGCTTAGGAATTCCAGAACCAAACATGATCTTTCTCGGATAGGCTGAATGAGACTAAGCTCATTTCTTACAACACTTGTGATATTCCTATGTGGACTCCCTCTAATAATGGTAGGTTCAACATGAAGAGTGCTTAGAGATACTTAAGAAACAATATAGAGCCTGTTTCTTGGACCAAGTTGATTTGGTTTTCAGGATTGATCCTTAAGCATTGTTTCATTGCTTTCCTTTCCCTCAAGTCTCACCTTTTGACTCAAGATAGACTGATTCAAATTGGCATTCTGGCTAGAGCTAAATGTGTTTTTTGCAGAGTGGTGAAGGAGTCTCATTCCCACTTATTCTTTCAATGCCCTTATACCAATGAGATCTGGTAATATATTATTCGATTATGCATATTTGTCAGGAGTATCCTCCAATGGCATGATGAAATCATTTGGTGCTCCCAACACCTTTGCAACAACAACTTTGCGGGTACTGTTAGAAGGTTGGGGTTTACTGCTTCCATTTACCATATATGGATTGAGTGCAACAACAAAATATTTAGTAACTGCTACAAGCCTAAGGCTATTCTCATCTCCAAGATTATGTATGAGGTCTTCTTAAGGATGAATGGTGCTAATAAGCCTAAAGTGCCTGACACCCCACTAAACCGTGAGCTGTGTTTCTTCTGGAATATTAGTACAGACATTGACTGTGATGCTCCTATCTTCTTCAAATGGATCTCTCTTCCTTTGGGCTATACCTGTCTGAATATTGATGGCTCTGTTATGGGTACGAATGCAGGTTCTGGAGGAATTCTCAGAGATGGCCAGGGCCGATGTATTAAGGTTTTTCTATTACCCGCAGGCCTAAGATGATCCTGTTCCATAAGCTCAATGCCATCCTTCTTGGTTTGGAGATGGCATTGGCTCTTGGCATTGATAGACTCAATGTCTACACTGATTCTTCAAATGTTGTATCTTGTGTACTATGCGATATTAGTCTGAATTATTGGGATCTACGGCAACTGATCTATGACATTAAATCCAAGTTGAAGACTTTCATTGAGGCCACCATCTCTCATCATGTGAGGGAAACCAATGCAGCGATTGATTTCCTCGCGCCTAGATGGCATAACATTGATCAAATTTCTCCTATGAGCCTACCGACTTGCCAAATGAGCTGATTACTATCCTCAACAGGGATGCAAGCGGCCAACTGTACCCTAGAGTCTAATTGGTACAAAGATTGTTGTTGTTGTTGATCCTGTATTGTAGTGACCTTGACCCTAAGTTTAATGATGAAATGGTAGTTAATCCTATTTAAAACCTTAGGATTTAATTGATATTAAAGGGGGCTGGAATGGACCTTTATGTGAATATGAAAAGTTGGTGTTGATTTGTGTTATTTATGTGACATAGACAGAATGGGCTTAGACTCAACACAATGAATCAATTGGACAAGTGGGCTGGCCGAATTGGCCCATTGGGAAAAGGTAAGGGCATTTAATACTTTTACTATGTAATTTGAATTAGAGAGAGAGGGATCATATAACCTCCCACTAACTCACGTAACACCAAAGGGGGAGAGAGAAAATACCTGTTTCTCACACGATCAAACAAAGGGAGAGAAGGAGAAAAGCTTAGTGAAGAAAAACTGGTTTTTGAAGGAAGAAGAAGAAGGAAAAGAAGGATTTGGTGATATCTGTTGTTGGAAACATCAGAGATCCGATCTAGAAAGGAAAAGGTAGGGATTCCTTCGTTTCTACGGTAAATACCTTTATGTATCGTTTCAATACTATAGTTATAGTTGGGATGCATGATCTTGAATGTGAAAGCATATTAGATTAGAGATCTAGTGAAACTAGAATGAATGGATACTATGTTGTTTGTTTGATGATTTACCTGCTAGAACTATGTTGCTGTATGTTTTAGTGTTCTTGTATGTTCATATGGATCATGTGTAAGTTCTTAGATCTATAATTATATGATCGGTTGATTTACTTGTTTAGATCTGTAGAATAAAATAGGTTTTATGTATTTGATGTATTGATCATATGAATATGGTAT
>JAUPMG010307673.1:0-16431 GCA_031762675.1 Pachysandra terminalis
CTTACTCTCTGGTTGATGATTGTAACTGGTTCCTCTTAATACATTTTATCCTTTTACAAATCCGTCATCACCAATATCTCTTAAGTTCTCTTTGTCCACTATTATGGTTTGTGTATGAGTCAAACCTATGAACACACCTCAAGGAGGTGTTCTCTCCTAATCAAGACTAGAGCACCCTATTGAGATAGACTTGATACTATACTCACCCCAATAGGAGAGTGTAAATAAACATCACATGACATACTGGTTGTATATAAGAGATGCCTTTTTGACATGTAACATGTATTTAAAAGAAACTTGTTATGCAAATTGGAGTAATGTGAAAGTGTGTTAAGTACCTAACCATTGCTCCAAAAGTCCCAAGATTTATGGAAACTCATTCGGTTTAAATACGTAGGCCTCGTTTGACTCCCATTTTCGGAACTCATTCTAAAATTTGGAATGAGTTCCAAGCCTTGGAATGAGTTTTGACAAAAAAAAATGGAGCATTTGGTTAGCCAAGATAGAATGAGTTTTCTCAAAATAAGAATAAGAAAATACACATGAACCCCAAATCACCTCCGACCCCGATTATGAAATTTAGGAACGAGTTTTGCATTTTTGTGGTGGCAAACTTGTAAATAAAGGGATTGATGGCAAACTTGTAAATACCACTATCTTTTAGATTAGACCATTCTTCTCCCAACGAAGAGAAACCCAAAAAAAATTGAAATGAAGAAGGGAGGAAGGCAGATGCGTAGAGGTGGATTTGGGGGTGAAACCGGAGAGATTTTCAGCGAAATGGCCGGAGAAAAGGTTTAAAAGGAAGCTCATCATTAATCTCAAGAGATAAAGAGCCAAAACCGAAGAGAAAAGACCCTAACTCCCGTTCTTCTCTTAGGAAGCAAAACCCATCAGCTTCCAAAAATCCAATCAAATCCCTGCAAAACCCTCTTCCCCTTCTTCTTCTTCTTCTTCTTCTTCTCTAATGTTCGACCCCCAGTTTTCGATTGCTACACCGGCCATTGCTGAAGATTTAATGAAGTCTCATTTTTTTATATAAGTTCTGATTTTTCATGAGTCTAAGCAACCGATCGATCCGTACTTGGTCTTTCCCAAGTTCTGTAACTATTATTTTTTTTCTTTGTAGTTCAATCTGTCATTTGGGGATTCCCTGTATTTACTGGATTAATATTAGTTGAGCTAACCTAGTATCTTGTCCTCTGTGTTTGTTTCTTTTCTGAAAAAATTTTCATTATTGTTGAAAATGATCGACGCGTTCTCATAGGGGTATACGAATGATGCCTTAAAGCTGTTTGTTCTATACCAAGAACAATTTGCTACTTTAATCAGATACACCATACTCTGAAAAAAAAAATATTAAATAAGTAAATAAATAATAAATAATATGAGTTCTTACAATCTCAGCATACATGTTAACCAAACAAATACATTGTATTGGAACCTATTTTGTAACATGCTAACCAAACACAATTCAGAAGCCTTCAAAACGAGTTCCTACAACTCATTTAAGGATCTCATTCCAGGAATGAGTTCCTGATCCAGAATGAGAGACAAACGAGGCCTTAACTATTATGATCGTAATATACCACCACGCTGCTGTAGCCGACGTCTACGGCGGCCCACTCTATCGACACTGACATGATAGTAGCCCTTTCTCTATGGTGGCTCTACCTACCTATCAGTATTCAATGACTTAGCATTGTGCCCATACATAATACCAAGGCATTTTAATCTGGCCTATAATTGCTTCTTCCGTGACATGGTGTTGACTCTGATACCAATTGTTAAGTACCTAACCATTGTTTCAAAAGCCCCAAAACTTTTATGGAAACTCATTAGATTTAAA
Organism: Pachysandra terminalis; assembly: GCA_031762675.1. NCBI lineage: Eukaryota > Viridiplantae > Streptophyta > Magnoliopsida > Buxales > Buxaceae > Pachysandra > Pachysandra terminalis. Next base: position 1,850 of record JAUPMG010307673.1, read on the forward strand.
TACCTAGCCATTAGGATCGTAATAAAGTGAGCATGTACACACGAGGGAATTTGCCAAGGCATTTGTTACAAATAAAATCCTTAGGTGCATCCTATTAAGTATCTTGGAATCCCTCTCATATTTACGAGGCTTAAAGTGTTGGATAAAGTGTAAAACAAAGCCCAAGGTTGAAAAGAGAGATAGTTGTCCAAGGAGAGTAGAGCTCATTAAATCAGTTCTCGTCCATTGGATGTATTGTTTCATCTTGCCTAAAAAGGTTCATGATAACAATAGATAGGCTATGTGTTGATTTCTTATGATTTGGGCCTTGAGTTGAAAAGGAAGTTCCATCTAGTAGTATGGGAAATTGTATGTTCTCCAAAGGAGGGTGGTTTGGCTCTATTCAAACTTCATGAATGGAACACAACAGCTATTCTCGGATACATCTGGATAACACCTTTGTCTGGGTGAATTGGGTTAAGAGTTGTCTAATCAAAGATAGGAATTTTTGGTCACTACCCATACCGAACAAAATATTATGAATTTGGTGGGACAATTGGCACCTCTTGGGAGCACAATTAAACAAGGTTTCCTACAAGAGAAGATGAATTCATATTCTGACCAGATCATTTGGAAACCTTCAATAGATGGGCCTTAGAACAAGACTACCTGTAGTGGACTACTGGGCACTACAGGCACCTCAGGACAAGATGCTACTTAAGTTGTTACAACAAAAATTTAAATAATAGAGGGTCAACCATAGCAGGAAGAAATCATGAATTCATCAATCATGTGTTTATGATTGTCCTTAGACTGATCCAAAGCTAGCTACTAAGCTGTGGTGGGGCCATCACAGACCTAACATTTTGGACGGTCCACATAGAACAAAGGGTCTGTGCCGTCAGAGAAAGACTTATTTAGATCACAACCATAAAAGTCATCCACGACAATTATTCTCACGTAATCACCCATTGTTAAGCCTTTGATTTTGGATCCCAAAACTTATTATTCTCTTCAATGATTTTGAAAATTGTGTTTGTTCCATGATTAAAAGATTACTTTTATATATATATATATATATATACCATTTGAAAGGAGCATTCATGAGTCTCTTGAAGCTGTATTAGTTTATTTTGATTGTAGATTGGTACTGGGTCCATTGAATAGCAAGTTCCAATCTATTACGGTGTGGAGCTACGTGGGATACTATAAAATAGCAAAAGACCCAATCCAATCCCTTACAATTATTAGGAGCTACGTGGTTAAATTGGATGCTTACAAATGAATTGCAAAGATTTCAAGTATCCAATGATATTGGTGGAACTCAACATTGTACACGTGATGCCACGTGAAGTGCACATGCCATGAGAATATCATCACCCATACATACACATGGAAGAGGATTCGTCATCACATCACATATGGTGGGAAGAGGATAAGGAAAATGTCTTTAGTATCTCATGGTCTCTATCTAGCTTCCACATTACAAATTCACAAGTATATTCGTGAAAAGAAAGGGAGAAACAAGAGCATTTGCAATTTTGCATTTCTTGGCTGTGAAGGATAAAGTAGGATGGGTCCTACCATACAAACCAAAAAAAAAATACACTAAGGACAAGTACAGTAGAGAGATTCAAAATAAAAATAAAAAAAATGTAGAAGGCCCTTTAGGGGACCTTTAGTGACACCTCCTCAAAATTATGGTAGTAAAAGGGCAAGGGATTGGGATTCCAATTAGGTTGGGTCAGGTGGGACAAAAAGACACAAATCTAACCACAAAATACCAAAAGAAGCTTTACTTCCTTTGATAGCTAGAAATGACCAAATACACAATTTGAAGCAAAAAATAAAACATAGCAGCAGTCATTTCATCCACTAGAGTTTTTTTTTTTTTTTTTTTTTTTTTTTTTGTACATTACAAACATACCCTTCTGCATGGTCCCAAAGAAATCCTTGTCTTCTCCTTGGGCTTAAGTAACAAAAATTTCTTCCCTAGTAATTGAGATCCCTAGCTAACAAGTTCTTGAGTCCTAGCATTCACAGATGCTGGAGAAGTTTCACCAGTTCCAAAAGGATAAGGAATGGGCAGTTTTGCAGATTCTTTTTTTTTTTTTTTTCTTATAAGAAAAAGGAAGAAATAGGCACTATTTATTTATTGTGAACAGAAGATGGGTAGCTTAGTCAAATGACTAAGAGAGAAGAGAGGTCTTGTCATGTAATGAGGGGTGGAAAAAAGAAGCAAGTGTATGCATATATCCAAGGGGGATGATGTAGATGTTTTTCTACTATAGGACAAGACATGGGCACATGGAGAGAAGAGCCCATCTTCTCATGGAAACCTTTTGTTTTTTTTGAGAGGTTGAGGCTTGAGATGCCATTTCTTTCTTAAAGGACAAGATGGTCCTTTCCATTTTGTTCCTTCTTTTGTCCAATACAAACACCCCTTTCATATTTTGTCCCCTTGTATCAATACTCACCCCAACACCACTCACAGACAGACACTACTCCCTCCAAAACATCACCTCCTTGTCACCATCTTCACCATCTATATTACAACCTCTCTTCATCTTATATATGCTTCTCATCATGACAAACATTTACTACTACTACTACTCGCTCTTGTTTTTAGAGACTGCCTTGCAGTCAAGATTCCAGCTACTTCTCTCATCATCATCACTTCCTCTTTTAAGTATCTGTCCGTCACTTGTTTTCTCATTAATTTGCTATCTGATCTGTACTAATTAATCCAGTATGCCTTCAAGACTCTCAGATACCTTCAGAGCCCACCCTATCCATCTCCATCACAATCAACTCGACTTGGAATCGGTACAAGAGCTGCCCGACTCGCACACCTGGCCACCACTCGACGACTATCCGTCCGAGGATTCATTTGGCTCCGAGTCCGTGCCGATCATCAATCTCACAGACCCTAACGTATTAGATCTTATGGGTCATGCATCCGAGTCATGGGGTGCCTTCCAAATAACAAACCATGGCATCCCCATTAGCTTACTCCAGGAAGTCGAGTCCCAAGGCCGTCGCCTTTTCTCCCTTCCTGCCCAACAGAAGCTCAAAGCCGCCCGATCTCCGGATGGTGTATCAGGATACGGCCTAGCTCGCATCTCATCATTCTTTCCCAAGCTCATGTGGTCTGAAGGCTTCACCATCGTCGGCTCCCCACTTGACCATGCTCGTCAACTTTGGCCTGATCAAGAACATAGTAAATTCTGGTAACTACAGTTACTTCTTACATGCTCCCACGTGCATGTCATCGACGTGCATGCACGTGCAACAACCTTTTCTAGATTGATTTACTGTTCTTAGTGAAGGATCATATCCAGTACTTGTTAACTTTTGCTTAAATTATGCCCATAATCATGCTATCTTTAGCATCTAATAATTCAGTGATGTTTTGTCATATGCAGTGAAGTAGTAGATGAGTATAAGAAAGAGATGAAAAAGCTTGCAGGAAGACTGACGTGGATGATTCTTGCTTCACTGGGCATAACCAAGGAAGACATCAAATGGGCTGACCCAAAAGGTGACATTGGAGGTTCTGCTGCTCTACAATTGAACTCTTACCCAGCTTGTCCAGACCCAAACCGAGCCATGGGTCTAGCCGCACATACAGACTCAACCCTCCTCACAATCTTATACCAAAACAGCACAAGTGGTTTACAGGTCCTTAAAGATGAAGTTGGCTGGGTGACTGTCCCTCCAACCCCGGGCGCACTCGTCGTCAACATGGGCGATCTCCTCCACATCCTCTCTAACGGCCGTTACCCAAGCGTTCTCCACCGTGTGGTGGCTAACCGCACCCACCACCGTCTCTCCATCGCCTACCTCTTTGGGCCACCAACAAACGCCCAAATCTCACCCCTTTCAAGACTAATCGACTCGAACCACCCTCCTCTCTATCGGCCTGTGACATGGAGTGAGTACCTTGGCACAAAGGCAAAGCATTTCAACAAGGCTTTATCTTCAGTTAGCCTCTGTACTCCTCGGAAAGGATTCATTGATGTGAAGGATTACAATAGGGTGAAAGTTGGCTAATTACACTGTAACAAACTTACTCTATCCATATTGGTTTCCCTAGTGGTTAGCCATGATTATGGGGATTCTGATTGCTTGGACTGTTGTGGGTAATAAAGAGAAAGAGGAATGAATAGAGTTTTTGGTTTCCAGGAGGAAGGCTCAAGAAGATAAAGTTACATATCAAATCAAATGTTTAAGATGCAAACAACGGTCCCTGTTGTTTCCTTGTCTTTGTGTATAGAGACAGGAAATACCCACTTGAAAATTTGAAGTACAAGACACATGAACCGACATCTTTTTGCCCCGGATATGAAGGGAGATCTCCTTCCAGTGAATACGACATTCACCAGATCAAATTTACAAAAACAAATGATCAATAATTTCACACTAGATGATAAAAAGAAGGCCACCATTGTCGTTTTTGCTGTGTTACTACTCATTCCCTCTAAGAACTCAATAGTTAGCCGGCACGAGGGACCTGTCTTATGAACATCAATGGGACAACTTGCTGGAAAATAAAAAGAAGAGATTGTCCCATTCTATCTCATAACAGTGTTGTCATTCCTATCATTCAAACTCATAACAGTATTGTCATTCATATCCGCATATATTTGTAAATGGAAGAAATGTATTTAGATAAAAATTATTCACAAATATTTAAAACCATACCTTTGAATATAGTACATATTGGGTTAAAATATAGATTCGTATAGTAATCAACCTATTTGCCATCAATCCTTTTTACAGTGTGATAAATACTAGAGCCTTATATTCCAATAAAATAATAAATAATAATTGATCCTGTTTCTTAGAGACTAACTTGCAGTCAAGACTAGACATCATTTTATTATATCTAAAATAGTTCTCATCATCACCCTCTTTGCTTCTCTAACTAGTTCACTCATCATTTTCCTTTATATATATATATATATAGAGAGAGAGAGAGAGAGAGAGAGAGAGAGAGAGAGATTCTCATCACTTCCTTTTAAGTATCTGTTCTTCAGTTGTTTTCTCCTTTATTTGCTATCTGATCTGTACTAATTAATCCAGTATGCTTTCAAGATTCTCAGATACCTTCAGAGCCCACCCTTTCCACCTCCATCACAATCAACTGGACTTGGAATCGGTACAAGAGGTGCCTGACTAGCACACTTGGCCACCACTCGAGACATGGGGTGTCTTCCAAATAACAAACCACAGCATTCCCATTAGCCTACTCAACAAAGTTGAGTCCCAAGTCCGTCGTCACCTTTTTTCCTTTACTGTCCAACAGAAGCTCAAAGCCTCTCCATCTCTGGATGGTGTATCGAGATATGGCCTTGCTTGCATCTCACCATTCTTTCCCAAGCTCATGAGGTCTGAAACCTTCACCATCTTCGGCTCCCCACTTGACCATGCTCATCAACTTTGGCCTCATCAAGAACATAGTAAATTCTGGTAGCTACAGCTATATATTCACACGTGCATGTCATCGACATGCATGCAAGTGCAACAACCTTTTATAGTTTGATTATTATTCTTAGTGAATGATCATATTCAGTACTTGAAATGTGACAACAACTTGCTAGAAAATTAAAAGAAGTTCCAAGCACGAGATTGTCCGATTCTAACTCATAACAGTGTTGTAATTCCAATCAGTAGATATTTGCAAATGGAAGAAATGTATTTACATGGAAAATCTTCTCAAATATTTAAAACCATACCTTTGAATATAGTACGTATTGAGTTAAAGAACGGAGAAAATACGAATTTCACAATCTTTGAGCATAATGAGAGGGATCTAAAAGCCGTCATAGTCATAAGTTGCCTACTGATCTTGACTTATCTCGAAATAAACCCAATTTTATTATATAAGATTCTTGAATGCTTCCATCGAGTAGTTCTAAGTGGAAGTTTGGCTTTGAAGCCTCTCGTTCTTGGCACATTCCTCCTGAAAATCATCAAATTAAATTGGGAATTTGGCCATCCACCCATTCATAAATAGCACTAGCATGCACTAGAAATAATGAAAGTTGACTATATCCAAAATGGTAATAAGAAATCCTGAAATATTATGGCTTATATGAAGAATAACTTTATTCTGTGATAATAAAGTTATTCTTCATATTGTTACTAATCTAGTTTTTTCATGAGGACGGAGAATATTGAAGTTGATTATCACTTTGTTTAAAAAAAAATTCAAAGTGGTGATATTTGTACCCTATTTGCAAGCTTTGAGAATCAATTAGCTGATTTGTTTACTAAGGCCCCGTTTGACGTTATTTTTGGGAACTCATTCCACTACTTGGAATGAATTCCAGATGGTTGAATGAGTTCTCATAAATAGACAATTTGGTAAGCAACAAGAGAATGAGTTGTCTCGAAATAAGGATGAGGAAAAGCTCACCCCCTACAGAATCACCCAAAACCTTGATTGTTTTGGTTGTTTACAATAATAAAATTGTAAATAAGAAAATCTTTTCTTTTTGTGGTGGCAGACTTGTAAATATTTCAAATTTACCGAATCTTATTTTATTTATTTGTCAACCAAACGTCCATTTTCAGCTTCAACTCATTCTCCTACATTTTAACCAAACATGATAAAAAAAAAAACCTTAAAAAATAATTCCCCAAACGAGTTCAAGAATCTAGTTCCTGGAATGAGTTCTTGATCTAGAATGAATGCCACATGAGGCCTAAGTTTGTGGGCAGCTCAAGAATGGATTTTATTTATAAAAAGGTAGTCTTATACAATGTATATGTTCCAGTATGAATGGGAGTATTATCTAGTTACATATAATGGTCGAGTCCCATAAGGGGCATTTCAATCTTTTTCATTTTATGATATAAGAACAATATAAATAGAGGAGAAGTCGACCAGAAGTGTGATTCGAATTCTCCCCCTATCTTCTCTATCATTCTCTTTTTCTTTTCTCCTTTTCTCTCTCAACTTCTCTTTCTTTCTAATCTAAGGATTCCATGTTTTATGACATGTAAATGAAAAAATTACACGATAAGAAAGGTTTTTTTTTTTTTAATGTAGAAAAGAATCTTGAAGTGAGATAACCTAAAAAAAAAGTAAAGTTACCCTTTCCCCTACTTGCATGAGAAAAGAAAGAAAACTTAAAAAGGTAAAACAACCTAAACAAAGTCCCAAGTTAAAATGAGGGTTCTATTTTCCCATGGATTAGAAAGAGAACTACTACATTGCTTGGTTTAATATATAAGAATTAACTAGATTTAAGAACTAACAAAGTTCTAATATAAGAAGAGGAATGGTATATGAAAGAAAAATGAAATAAAATACGTGAAGTTTGTAACGTAATGAAATTAGGAGATGTAAGAATTACCTCTTTATTGCTTGAAGATGCTAGACTCTCTTGCATTGTTTCACTTGAATACTTCTTCTCTTCAAAAGTGAGTTGGTAGAGGGGATTTGTTTCCTTTTTTCTTTCTTTTTTCCTTTTGGGATTTCCAAGAGTGTTTATATGGATTTTTTTGAGAATAAAAAGGAAGAGTTTCTCTAAGGTCTAAAAGAAAAGCTTGAAGGTATGTAGAGATGGAAGATGGGAGGGGTTATTTATAGCCCAAGGATGACAGTCTTAGACACTTCTAGAACTTTAAAAATGATGCTTTGGGCTTTTGGGCCAGATAAAGTTTCATAATGATTTTAAATTTTAAAGATTTACACTTCCAAAGATAAAAAAGGTTAAGGCTAAAAATGTAATGTTAAAGTGTTAAGTAAAAAAGAATTGATATGACGAGGACGGCATAGGTGTTAATAAGTAATGGGCCAAGAATCATAGACTCAAACTTCTCCAAATATAGGTGGTATATTGATTTCCTTTTTTTTAAACCCCAAAATGTGATAGCCAAAATGCTAAAAACTTAGGAATAGGGCTGTAAACGAGCCGAGCCGTGTAAACCTTAAGCAAGGCTCAGGCTCATTAAAAAAATTTGGGCTCAGGCTTGGCTCGTAAAAAGCTTAGCTTAGTCGAAGGCATTAATATCATAGTTGATGATTATTATTACATAATATAATATATTAATTTGTATGTTTAATATTAATATATAATATAAGATATAGGAATATGGATGTATAATTTCATCGAGCCGAGCCTAACCAAGCTCTGCTTAAGCTCGTTAAGATAATGAGCTATTTTTGGGCTAAGGCTCGGCTCGCGAGCCTAATTATAGAGCTCAAGATCGGCTCATACGAGCCAAGCTAGCTCGGCTTGTTGACAGCCCTACTTAGGATAGTTGTGTAAATTGATAAGTCAAAGATCAATAATTATTGTTCTACTACCAACATGGAATCTAGATCACCTCTTTCTTGACCCCAAAAGGACTGCCCAAAATGTGATATACTTGGATGCTTGTGAGAATTGATGGGTATAGCCGTATAGGACAAAAGACCCAAGCTAATCTCAGCATAAAATGTAGACCACCTCTTTCCTGATCCATAAAAAGGATGCCAAAATGGTAGCAATCATGTAGATTAAGCTTGTCTTCATAGGCTCTTTATTGGACCATTTGTTTGAATTGGTTAAAATCAAAATATGAATGTTTATTTAAGCGAAAAGCCAAGTAAGGGAAAACCCATTATTGGCATGTTTGACCAAATGAGCCTTAACCATGATAAACGTAAAATCTTTTGATCTTATGTGTATCCTAGAGCTCTCTAGAGCTAGTTATGACTTGTGAGTTTCTACTTTTGTCACTCTATATTAATAATCACATTAAAAGTTTTGAATCATTTTTTTTTTTTTGATCGAATTCAAAGTTTTGAATCATTTGAAGAAGATTCGAGTTGATTGGCCAAAATTGGGTGACTATTGAGTTTTTTACATTTTAATTTTATAAAATACCAAATGTATTTCAAAATTATCAGCAGCTCTTCTTGAGTTTTAGAGGTGCAATTTCTATCTCCTTGGTGATGGCAACACTTCATCTATAACCTTAATTCCAAATTAATGGGACTCTAATCGATAATCAAAATCTCGATAGTGAGACTCGCAGATTCCCTATTTCTTCGATCTTTTCCTACTTTTTGCAAAACCCTAATTAAATACCATAAACCTAAACCCATAAGCTCTTAGATTCATCCTGCATAAACCTTGTGGCTGGAGTTGTAAGGACCAATCATGTACAGCAGATCCAAGCAAGTCTCAAGGTCTGTGAAGTTATAAGCCAACTCTTTACTATCATTTACTTACTCCTAGATGGGGAGTAGAGTAATATTTATGTAGTTTAGTTTGCTGACATTTCACTAGGTCATAGAGAACAATCTCAATCAGTCCACATAAACCAAGTCATATCATGATTTCATAATTGGGTATGTTTGATTGAACACTAATCTGATACCATCAATACATCATCACTATTTTGAGTTTAAAGTCCAGCATTCATATTTCACAATCACTTTGAAATCATGTCTTGCCCGATAGTCCAACCTAGGTTCAATGTAGAAGCATTTTAAGAAATGGGAATCTTTTGTCTCTGTTCCGACTTTTGGTAATTCTAATAGGGGTTATTGTGTTTGACAAAATTTCTGAATAGTAAGCAATCAAAATATCTATAACAGTGCAAGAAATATCCTATACCCAAAATATCTCTAGTACTGAGAGTAACAAAATTAAATATATTTAGTAGAATAAGATTTCATGTTTATATGTAAAATATCATTAAATGATCCGAATCCTAATTGTAAGTCTGGAAGAAAAAAAAAACTGGAATGACCAGCCCTCACCACTTTGGAAAAAGTTTAATCTAAGGTAAAAACAAAAGAAAGGAATAAAAAGGTCCATGTATCGTGTATTATGAAAACATAAAACAGTTTTGGGCTTGGAACCTACTTGCAGTTGCAGAAGACAGTAAATACTACCTACTACCCCCAATTGCACAAAGAAAACAAAGAGACAAAACAAAAAGAAGTGTTTTGTTAAGATATGATCTCTTTAGTTTTGCTCTAGGGGAAGAAAAAAAAATCAGGTCAACTTGATGGTTATAGTGTTCACCTGGAAAGCTTTTAGAAGAGAAGAGCAGCGTCTTTGCTCTGCTATTGCTGCAGCATACTTCTCCTTGAGAGCATCACAAACTTTCTGCTCTGCATCAAGCCCAAGCTGCACCTTTTCTATCTTCTGCAAAAGGGATGCAATAGTGAATACACATAGCAAAATAAAAGACAGTAGTGAATACACACAGCAAAAACAGATGCTCCTTATAACAAGGGAGTTGGTGGAATTCCACTAATCTATATATTGGGGATCTCCCCATGAAATCTGGTTTTAATGCAATATTGATAGCATTTTGATTAGTACAATAGAATACACAGTCTACATAATGGGTGTTCACTTATATATTTCTTCACTTCATGTTCTATTATATAATGGGTGTTCAATTATATATTACCTCTTAGATAAAATTGAGGGAAGTTTTCCCAGTCACTATACCTGCTTCCATGCGGCACAAATGCCAGGTTTAGATCCCTCCATCCACAGGCCCAACCTAGGAGATCATCAGGGTCAAGAATCAGGCCAATCTCGGAGTCAACTATGGCAAATGGTCCAGACAGCGTGGTACTTTGTTTCAAGAACTATTGAGTTCTTTTCTCAAGTGCAACCATGCAGAGCCATTGGGAATGACGGAGGACACTGATTAGCCTTGGATTTCAATGTTCTTTCCAGGGGCTGGCAATTCACTATAAATATGGTGTCTTAATTTGAAACTAAACCGTATGAGAAGCTACTTCACAATCAGGTTGATGCCTTTTGATCATGCAACTGGATCAAGGAGAAGGGGTTTTAGGATCACTGGGGGTGGAGGGGTTGGTCTGAATGCGGTCTCCACTTTCCTAACTATGTGAAAGTGAGAGAAATCTGCAAAAGCTTCCATTAAGCCGCAGGCAGCATCGGCAATGTAAGGCATAGCAGCCAAGCATGGAAGGATTAAGGAAAGAGAGAATGTTTTCAAAGGTTAAAAGCACCCATTAGCCTTTACCTAGCTTAATCTGGTTATTTCACTGTTTTGAGGCTAGTGGTGGTTTGTCATTGTAAGAGATGAAAGCATATCATCAGGAGGAAGAACCCATGAAGAGTTTAAGAGTTATTCTTCCTTCAGTATACTGCTGGAGACCTTTCTAAAGAACAGAAGTTAAAGACGAAATAATCAAGATCTGCAGTAGGGGAAAGATCTCAATGGCACCTTGAACAACAATATCACTCACTTGGTGACATGAAGCAAATAAAAAATACTTTCAAATCTCACAAATTAGTTGAAGTTCGTTGGCTCTGTTTGAAGGCACTGCCGTCATAGCATTACCTGGTTGGGGATAGTTCGTGCTTGCAGTATGGAGCAGTACAAGCAATTTAGAAGAGACCATTAAGTTAGGCATCACAACTAACGACATCTAGCATGTACATCAAAAGCAGCATGTACATAATGTACGCAACAAGTTTTAATGTACCGGGATCAGGTACCGGACCAGTCCGGATCCGGTACAAAAGTGATGAAATTTTCAAATTTAAAAAATGGACCGGATCGGACTGATCACTGGACCGGTCCAGATCGAAACCGATCTGGACTGTCCAATCCACAAATTAAAAACAAAACAAAAAAACCACCCGACTGGTAGTTGTACCAGTCCGGTCCATAACCCCGCGATACAAAAGTATGTATCGCGGTTTGGGACCAGACTGTTGAGGTCCAGTCCCGGTACACAATGGAGCAAATAAAGGCAATTATTGCATTCATTATGTAATTGTTTAGACATGTAAAAGTACTGAATTATGCTTACCGATCAAAAAAGAAGTAGTGAATTATGCTTGTAATTGTTCACAAGTTTTGCTTTTGTAATTACTAACATAACTATTTGTAATTGTTTGGTAACATAGTCTTTCCATGAGAAGCAATGATAGTGTTGATGAGTGCTTAAAGGAGGTTGATCAGAGAGTGATCAGGTTTCTGTTCCAGTGGAACTTGGAAACTTTAACGGCTTCTTTTTTGCTGATTTTTGGGGAGAGTTGGCTCATTCAGTGCTATGTTCTTCACAAAGATTGTAATGCCTCCGAATTCGGACAACCTTAGCTAGATTATTGTTTGCTAGCTTTCTTTTATACTCTGTTCATCGGTTTCAATCCTTTTTGATCAATACATACATCTACTTATTCATCAAATACATCTACTTATTCATCAAAAGAAAAATGAAAATCTACAAACTTTATTATAAAGAAAAGAGAGAAAAAATAGAAATTTAAGGAATAGAAACAGCAGAGGTTTCTGTTTGATGAATATATCTAGGGTCCGGGGATAGTAAGATCAGGTGATCATAACCTACCATTAGAAGGGGGCCACTTAAGAGAATCCCTATGCCAAATATCAATAACATTGGGTGATTTTTAACCACTTGATTTTGCAGACCATTTTTCTGAATGTCCACAAATTTTCCAGAGGTTTTTCTCCACACTCCGAAAAGATGTGATGAAATCAAATGGCTAGACTTTAAATGATACTGAGAGGTGGTAAACTTGATCATCTTAGTGGGTATCGGTTGTTCGGTCCTAGCTCTTTACAAAAGTAAGTCGTGTGTCAAAATCTGAACTAGACATTAGATATTTCCTTCATTAGCATTTTACAATAAAATGAGAATAATACAGTTTTGATATTGGTGTGTTATCAAGTAGTAGTAACTAAAAAAAAATCTTTATAGGGTTAATGAGCTAAACAAAGTAATGGCGATAGGAGCACAGGGGAAGTAGATGAACAAGATATATATATTTCTTTTTTGTCTTTTCCAGGGTGGTTTAGGTGGGAGGGGGGTTGAGTAGTGGCAAGACCCAATTGCAAAAAGACGGCACCAAGTAGCAAATAAAATATATCCAGAAGCCTCCAATGATACAAACAAATGAGGATAGAAAGGAGCACAAATCTTCAAAAAAACAAATGCCAAAAAGTCGGTTCGATTTAACTCTAGAAATAGAAGACCAAACAAATATAAATCCTCTTACTATTTGACTTATCTCCTTTCAAACGTCTGATAGTTCTAGTTTTTTCATAAGGTCTAATAGATATCAAATGGACAAAAAATTCATAAAAAAGATAAGCTCTCTTTTCTCAGGTTGAACAACCAACAACTCGGACCACAAAGTAAACCTTCAATTCTCTCAAAATGGGTTTAGCTTCTAGATTCAAAACAGTGATGTAAAAGGACATGGTCAATTACTTCGCTCCTCTCTATACGATGCAAAGTGGTTACCTATAGTTCATTTCCTCGAGATGATTATTTTTAAGAATCTTATCCAAAGATGCTATCCACATAAAGAAAGCAAGTACGGATGGGACTTCCCATCCCCAGATGAAGGATTTGGTGTGAAGAATGCCAATGAAATCACTAGGAATCAAACTCTCCAGCACAAAGAGATCATGTCTATATCCACAACCTCAAAGTACTACTCCTTTATCAGATGTAGCAAAAAGATCAGGAAAGATGCCCCAAAGAGGAACCTTCCTGTACTGTAAGTCGTCCCACAATCCGACACGTGTCGCCATATGCTCCTAGAAAAATCAACATAGAGGCTAAGGATAGTTTCTCAAACCCAAAAAGCCCTCCATAAACATCCAAGTTCTTGCTTTGATACATGATGATTATCCTCCAATGGCATATATTCATTCCTCCCAAAACGTTCACATCTATTTTTATGGTTTCAAATTTCCACGAAATATCTGAAAACTCCCTCAATATTTCATGAAAAAATTTATGTTCCCTTTCTCCTGAAACTTCCCTAGGGCCTAGACTTCTAGAGTTCACACTAAATATAATCTCACAGAACCACAAAATTCCTTATTTTGAAGATGCAAAATTTCACAAGAAAACAAAATTTTGAACCTTGTATGTTCCTCATAAAGCCTTACTAAAAGCAAACAAGGATTGAAGCCAGTTTGAGACTTCTATATTCAATCTGTCCCACCTGACAAAGTCGCTATTGATCCATCTCTTCTCTCGCTTGAAAGAAAGTTCTGTTCGAATTTCTCAATTCTGCTCTCCGTGAAATTGCATAGGAAATAGGATCATCAAATAAGTGGGGAGGATCATCTTAAGCAGATCAAAGGAAACTTATCACTCTTCAATAGATAACACCTTTCACCTACTGAAGATCTTCCATAACAATAATGAAGAAGAACAGTGATAGTGAATCCTTTTGTCACAAAACCAAGGAACTACATAAAACCAGCTCGATACCTCATATACAAACACAGAGAAAGAAGCTTATAACAAACATATCTCCACCCAATACATCCATCTAATATCAGATACCATACCATCCTCTTATGCAAGTACAAAAGGAACTCCCAATTCATGTTTTTAGGTCTTCTCCATATCAATCTTGAAATAACTCCCAATAATCACTCTGTGACCAAGATTTGAAACACACACTAGCAAAAAAAAATAAAAAAATCTACAATCACTATAATCACTGCTTCACCTTTTTAAGGAGTAAGCGTAATGAAGAATGTGTTGCACTTTTCTTAAAAGAAGACTCAAGAGTATAACTAATCAACACCCCTATGAAGTCCTCTCTTACAATAGCCCA
>JAUPMG010307684.1:0-16431 GCA_031762675.1 Pachysandra terminalis
GGGGGGGTGGGGGGGGGGGGTCGTGGTGGTTGTGGTTGTAGTGGTGTGGTGGTGGTTGTGGTTGTAGTGGGGTCGTGGTTTTGGAAGCAAGAAAATGATTTTTGAAAAGCAACTATTTTTTGTTTCTTCCAAAAAGCAAAATATATGCTTTTTTGATGTTTTCAAATTGCTTTTAAACGACTTACCAAACACCTCTTTTGCTTCAAAAAGCAAAAAAGTACTTTTAAAAAGCATTACCAAACATAGGCATTGTATATCAATTCCAACAGACCATCAAAGTGGCACAGATATACGCCAATTTGTGAACCTGGCCTCATTAAGCAGTTGATAAATGAAATTCTCTAGACTGCTAATTACAGGTTCAACATCAATTCAACTGCTAACGGATGAACAAATTTGATTAAAAGTCAACAAGAACTCGACTTTAAGGTGGGGGTAGGAATTCTCCGTGCGCAAATTTCAAAGAATCATTTTTTTTTACGTGGGAGGGGATGGTCCAAAATATTGTATCGCCCGATACGGGCGATACGTATCATACATCGAGTGGGTCGATACGATACGATCATGTAGGATACGATAATTAAAAAAAAAGCACCGTATCGACCGATACGGTTCGATAAATACAGATTATCGACTGTATCGAGCAATATAGTCGATACATGTACTTTTTTTTTCAAAAAAAAACAAAACAAAAAGGGAAAAGAGGAGAGAGAGAGAGAGAGAGAGAGAGAGAGATAGAGAGAGAAAGTCGATACTATGTATTTAAGAAAAACAAAACAGGACAGAAAGGGAAGAGAGAGAGAGAGGGGTACCTGTTGCAGGCTGCGAGTCTGGGACTCGTGCTGCTCTTCTCCTTCTTCTTCTTCTTCTTCTTCTTCTTCTTCTTCTCCTCCTCTTCTTCTTCTTTTCGTTTTGTACCATTTCTTTTTTAATGTTCAGCAAATGTACACGGGCTTAAAAAGCCCTTAAACGTTAAAGGAAATGATTCGGTACACCGCCAGTGTACCGAATCATATCAAAGTTCCTTATATGTAATAAGATATAATTCGGTACATTGCCAGTGTACCGAATGCATATACATTAACCATTAAATAAATTCTATTTATATATATATTAATTTATATGATTTAATTATATATATATATATATGCACATATTTAAGGTAAATATATTTATATCTATAAATATAAATATTATAAATTTACATTATTATACATACAATTATATATAAACATTCCATATAATAATATTTTATAGACATAACTACATTAATATTATATATATTAATTTATATAATATAATAATATTTTATAGACATAAATACCTTAATATTATATATAAACAATTTACTTCATTTTATAAATGAAAGTTATTCACTTTCCATGTGCCAGTGCATGTAACGATTGGCTTTTAAGTTCATATATATTGTATGTGTATGTGTATCATATAAAAAACATGTTAATTTAACATATTTTGACCTTATATTTGCATAAAAATAGGTATTGTTTTATGTATCCACTGTTTTCCTTGCGTATCCACCGTATTCATGATTTTTACAACGTATCCATGCGTATCCGTGTCGATACTTGATACGTATCCATTTTCAAGCCGACTGATACGCTACCTCAATACGATAGTTTGAACCACGTGAGGGGTAGGAACTCGACTTTATAGGTTTGTTGGAGGGAATTTTGGTAACGTGGGATGAGGATGTCTGGGAGGGATCAGAATCGAGTAAAGGGATTTTCTCAATTTCTGCTAAGCATTCGAGTGTTGGGGATGAGACTCGGTGGGTTTTGACCAGAATCTATGGGCCAAAACACTATCAAACAAGAGAAATTTTTTGGGAGGAACTCAAGGAAGTGAGAGCAGAATGGGTGGGAGGGGGGGTCCATGGTGTCTTGTCGGGGATTTTAATGTTGTTCGATTCCCTGTTGACAAAAGTAGTCAAGGAAGAACCACAACGAGTATACGGAAATTCTCATAGTTCATTAACTGCCTTAGTCTAGTTGACTATCCATTGATTGGGGGTGTGTGTGTGTGTGTGTGTGTGTGGGGGGGGGTGCAATATACATGGTCTAACAGTCAGGAAAATTCCATCCAATGTAGAATAGATAGATGCCTTGGTTCGATAGAGTGGGACGCGTTGTTCTCCAATATTGGCCCAAGGATTTTACCTAAGGCAGCCTCTGATCATTGGCCACTAATGTTGTCAGTTGAAGAAGTTAAGGGTGGTCCAATGCCGTTTCGATTTGAAAATATGTGGCTAATTCACCCAACTTTTAAGGACAAAGAGAAGGAGTGGTGTACATCTAGGGATCAGGTCGATTCAGGATGGACAGGTTTTCGATTTATGAAATCTCTTAACTTTCTGAAGGAGAAGATTAAGGATTGGATTAAATCTTCCTTTGGCCTGACACATGTCAGGAAGGAAGACATGAAGAGCATCGAGTGGTTTGACGAGGTGGTACAATCAAGATCTCTTAATAAGGGGAAGTGGAGGAGAGGAAGGCGGTTGGGGTTGAATTAGATCTATTGCTCAAGCAAGAAGAGATAAGTTGGTGGCAGAAGTCAAGAGCTTTGTGGATTAAAGAAGGGGATGGGAACACAACCATTGTCCATAGGGTCGCTAACGAAAGAGGTAGAGATAGAGTTTTATCTCAAATTTTGTTAGATGGGGAGAGCATTGAAGATAATGATCGTGTTTTAGGGGCTTTAGTGTCTTATTATTCCTCACTACACGAGTCGGAGTTTGAGTTAAACTTTCATGTGAGGAATCTAGGGGCAATAGAATTTTGCAGGTTCAAAAGGAGTGGCTTGAAATGAGTTTTGAGGAGGAGATTAAAAAGGCAATGTGGGAGATTAAAAAGGACAAGGCACCTAGCCCGGATGGCTTTAATATAGCGCATTTCAGGACTTGGGAGACGGTAAAATCAGATGTTATTGAGGTTTTTAATGAGTTCTTTGAGAATGGGATAAACAATAAGATCACAAATGCTACTTTTTTGGTGTTGATTCCTAAAAAGATTAGGGCTAAGGAAATTAAGGACTTTAGACCGATAATGTCCTTGCTTTGAGACTTAAGAGCATCATCAGAAATATTGTGTCGACGAATCAAAGTGCATTCATTTCCGGTCATCAAATTTTAGGGTGCATTGCTTGCAAATGAGATAGTGGAGGAGAGGAGTCATAATGGGAGGGAGGGGCTTGTATGTAAGTTGGATTTGGAAAAAGCATACAATAGGGTGGAGTGGCACTTTTTGGTTGCCGTTTTTGAGTGGAAGGGTTTTGGGACTAGATGGAGACGGTGGATACGGGGTTGTGTGAGGAATTTATCTTTTTCTTTTATCCTCAATGGTAGAGTCCAAGCAGATTTAGATCATCTAGGGGTCTTCGACTAGGAGATCCTCTTTTGCCACTATTGTTCACTTTAGTGGGAGATGTTCTAAGTTGTTTCTTATCGAGGGCAAACGAGTTGTGGCTAATATTAGGATTTAGGGTAGGTAGGGATGAGATTTCTATCCCGCATCTGCAGCTTGCAGATGATATGATTTTATTCCTAGAAGTAGTCACTTCATGTAAGAACGAGGACGAATTTGTAAGAAGAGAACGTGAACAAGGTGGTTTGAAATGCTGACATGAACTCCTAACTTAAGGAGAGAATGTGAACAAAATGGTCGGAAATGGGAGAGAACGTGAACAAGGTGGTCGGAGATCTGATTTCCGTCGGATGTTCGATGGATGAAATTGTTAATGCTCTGAATGAGGTTAGCAAACTCAGAGCGAGTTCGGAGGGCAATGGGTCGTCGAATAGTCATAAGGAAGTGAATATTCCGGCAACTAGTTTCGAAGAGGTAGTTTTAAGCAAAGAGAAAGTGGACTACGAAAAAGGAATAGGGGGAATAAAAGGGGGTGCACCTGAGAGGGTTAGAATCAGAACTGATCAGAATAGCTTTTTCTTTGATTTTGTTCGAAGACAACTCAACTCGATGGTGAAAGTGACTAAATCAAGACTCTATGGAAGTTCATGAATCTGGTTTTCTCTGGACGAAATAGCCTGGCTTGGCAAAATGGTGGATGGCATCAATGGGAATGGGAAGAAACCTTGTGTTCTTGGATCCAGGAGAAACGGTAGCCAGGTTCTTATAGCTGAGTTCAAAATTAATGGGAGAGGGAACTTCTTGAAAGTAACCTCGGTTGAGCATAATGAAAGAAGGCGGTCTTTATTCTTCCCTCCGGCGGAAGGATCATGGTCGTATATCGTGTCGGCAAGAAGTGTTTGCAATGCCATCGACATGTTGCAACATATCAACATTTCTTAAGGAGTCGATACGACATGTCTAGGAAATCGTTAGATTTCCCAAAATTCCTCATGTCGCACAACATGTAGCGACATATCGCAAGATATCGCGAGATGTCACAAGACATGACATAAAAAAAAATTACGTGTCGTGCGACATGTCGCAAGATGTCACGCGACATGAGGTAAATAAAAAATTAAAGGCCCATGTGTCACACGTGTCGCCCATGTCTCTTCTATTCAAGGCTTGTTTTGGTGAGATGTCGCACATTTCGTGAGACATCTCCCCAAAACACATTTTTCTCTCCTTCAAGTGTAGGTTTTGCTCAGATCTACGGCTATATACGTGGTTGTTCGCCAACATTATTGTCGCGACACATGTCGCACGTGTCGGCCATATCTCGTCTAATCTTTGCATTATGATTTGTTAATTGTAAAAATCAAAGAACATAATAAAAAATACTAACTATTATTAAAAAAAAAAAAATTAGAGCAATGATTAGCACTATTGTACTTGTTATTTATTGAAAATTTATGTACTTGTTGCTTAATTGGATTTAATACTACCTTTTGCACAGCTGAGCTGACAGCTGGACAACATCAGCATGTAACCCACCCACCCACCCCTAACTAATGGTCTTTATTAAGGGAGTGGCTTTTTTTTTTTTGGCTTATTTTTTGATGAATAATGAAGATAGTATAAAAAGAGAGAAGAATGTACAGAGCTGTTAGGCCACATGAAGTGGACAAACAATCGCAAGAAAAAACATCAGAAAACAAAAAAAGCCAAACCTTGAACAAGGCAAAAACTAAAACTCCTCACCATAAGATCACTTGGTACAACCCCACTGAAGAAAGCTCGGTGACAATTCCTTCTTTAGCCAAGCGATCCGCTAGCCCATTGGCACTTCTGAGAACATGAAGAAAATCTAAATGTAATCCCTCTCCAAGAGAAAGTGCCAGCAAGAACGAATGGGAAAGTCTCCAAGAACTACAAGACCTCTCTCTCATCCAAGAAATAACAACCGCTGAATACCCCTCCACCACCAGATTTCGAAACCCTTGATTCCTAGCTTCCCTTAGTTCCATAACCAAAGCAAGAAGCTTTACCCGCATAGCATTACCCTCCCTGATCAGCCCAAAAAACCCATATAACACACTCCCTGAATGATCTCTGAACAATCGTCCAACCCCAGAAGGACTCGGGTTTCCCAACTATGATCCATCAAAATTCAACTTGATTAAACCCGTACCAAGAGAAGACCACCTCGTCCTTACCTGGACAGAAGAAGTACGAAGAAGCACCACCGAACTCCAATCTCTAATCACAGATGAAACCAATAATCCTCTAAATTCCTCCCTAGAGATAACCCATGAAATAGCTGAAGTATAAACACTCTTAACAATGAACCGAGTACTTTGCCATCTGTCCTCAAAGATTCTGCTATTTCTTTCCCTCCAGATGGCCCAAAACACTGCAAAGAATAGAGCCCTGTAAAGCATCCTACCACATTTTCCCATCCAGGGAAACCTCATTTGTCCCAATAATGATTGGGCATCACAAGGAAACACAAAGGACACACTCACCATACGACAAAAAGTAGACCAAATCTCCCTGACAATGAATAAAAAGATGATCAGCTGACTCCTCCATCTGCCTACACATGAAACACATCTGAGGTGAAATAGCAAGATACTTTCGCCTCCTCTGGAGAACAACTTAAGTATTAACCCTTTTATGTAAAACCAACCACACAAAGGCTCTAACTCTAGGAGGAACGTCTGACTTCCAAAGATACAGAAAAGCTGCCGAAAGTATAGGAGTACAAGGGTCCACCCTCAGAAAAGGAAAAAAGGAACGAGGCGAAAACACACCCCGACTATTGGGGACCCAAATTCTAGGATCAACACTGAATGGTCAAAACAAACGGGGAAAAATGTTAGCCAAAGAATCATCTAAACTGAAGGTTCCATTCAAGCCCAGAAGGGGACCAGGAAAGAATATTAACCACCAAAGCATCCATGTCGGAGGTTAATCTGAACAAACGGGGAAAAATGTTAGCCAAAGAATCATCTAGCCACCAATGATCCAACCAAAACCTAACTCTGGAACCATCACCAATCAAAAAACGAGAATGAGATAAGAACAAAGGGCCAAGGTCGAACATCGCTTTCAAAAGGCCGGACCCGGACACCCTCCAATGTGGATTAATATCCCAACCATTTTCGTGTGAGCCATACCTACTATGAATAACTTTACGCCATAAATTGTCTTTTTCCATGCAAAAACGCTAGAGCCATTTCCCAAGTAAAGCCATGTTCTTAGCAGCAATGTCCCCCAAGTTGATACCCCCATTCCTTCCTCAACACACACCACATCCCATCTAAGCAAGTGATCCTTTTTACCAAAACCACCGCCTTCCCACAGGAAATCTCTTTGGCATTTTTCAATAACCTTGACCACCCTACCAGGACATTTGAACATAGATAGGTAGTAGATCGGAATGTTAGCCAAGGCGGACTGAATCAAAGTAATCCTACCACCAAGGCAATCAGGGACAAGTAATTCCTTTTCCAAGTAACGAGTCTCGACTCCACCTTCACAATCACAGGATTCCAAAACTGGGTTGATTTATAATTCCCACCCAAAGGCATCCCTAAAAAAGTTATAGGCAACTCCTCAATACGACATTCTAAAATATCAGCAATAATAAACAACTGCTCCTCCTAGACTCCTAACCCTGAAACCGTGCTCTTCTCAAAATTGACCTTCATCCCCGATATCATCTCAAAAACTTTGATGGCCTGAATTATGCTCATCTAGGAGTTGGGATCAAAATTCCATCAAAAACGTTAGATTTCACTTAAATTTCCCCACATTTCCCATTTTTCCCCCAGATGTCGCGACATGTCGCACGCCATGGCCCCTGCGACATCGACATTACGAACCTTATTGGCAAGCAACTAGGCGTTAAAAGGAAACACCGGCCAATATAACGCTCGATTGATTCCTAAATCTTCTGTGAGAATCATAGCGGCAGGTGGTCTTCCGAAATTGTTGGTTTCTCCATCATCGGACGGTGTGGCGACTGTTCCCCCAAGAAACTTCAGGGGTCCATTCTCTAGGCTTGGTTGGAGCATAGTCCTCGATGGGATTCTGGCACATATAATGAATGAGAATATGCTTAACGAGATTGGGAATTTTTTGGGGGTTTTAACCAGCCCTCTTCAACCCTCGGAGGTGACTGGAGAAGGATTCCTACTAAGGGTGGCAATGGGCTGGGTGACCAGCCCGGCCAGATCAACCCGGCCCTATGTTTGGGCGGGCTTAGGCAAGGGTTAATAGCCCGTAGGGCCGAGCCGGGCTCAGATTTATAATAGATTAGCCCGGCCCAACCCGGTCCGAGATTACTGAGTAATATATAACTTTTACTTGAGCTCATCATCATCTTGTGGTTGTAGCTTAGTGGTGACAAGTTTACATTCTGCCCATGGAGATCTGGGTTCGAATCTTAGCAGTAACAAAGTAGTACTATTTTTGTCCCATTTTAGCAAACATAGGCGAGCTCGGGCTTGGCAAATGATACCATAGGCGAGCTTGGGAAAACATTGTTCAGCCCGAAGCTCAGGCCGAGCTCGGGCCAACAAAATTGCTCTTAAATTTAGATTATGGCCCAACCCGAGCCTAGCCCGCTGCCACCCCAATTCCTACGGGTGGAGTTGAACGTTGGTGAAGTTTAGGGGTGGCAAATCCCTAAATCCTTGTGGATATCTGACAATCGAAACTGGTTTGAAATCGGAGTTAATAACGTTACAGCGAAGGTTTGCTCAGAACTGAGTTGCGAGAAGGGGGAGAAGACGATGGCGTGGAACACGTATCCCAAGTTTCGGCTGAAGGGATAACAAAGTTGGCTGGTGGCGGCAGCATAGGCGTGTGCCTTAGCCTATCGGAGGCAAAGGTTGTGCATGGGACCTCAAGAAGAGCCAGACATTCAAATTTTTTAACTTCTTTGGCTTAGCAGGTAGAAAGTCGGAGGAAAGGAAGGTGTTTGGGGAGAGCGATGGGATAAGATGGCTTTAATGGGGGAGCAGAGGTTCAAGTCTACGGGCTTTGTCCTAAGCTCGCCAAGACAAGTCACGCGGGGCCCTTGCCGCTTGGGCTTACGAGCATAGGCTCGAAGGATGAGGTGCTCATGTCGCCTGGTTCTACGAGGGTGGGCTCGAAGGAAGCGGCTTCTGAGCTAGCGCTGGGGTTTGGGTGCAACTTAGCCACTATGGACCTGCAGAAGGGCATGAGGTCGAAGGCGCCTGGGATTAAGAAAGTAAAAGCTTTGGGGTCTGGGTTGGTCAGTGGGGTGGGGGGCCCTAATGTCCTAATGGACCCTGGGCTTATCTCAAATATTTTGAGGCAAAAGTCATCGCGGGTGGGCTCCTCTTAAGCCCGAGAAGGGTTTAACTGAGGGGTAGTAATCCTATTTCTGCAATGTAGTTGAAAACCAGAACAATAGGGATATGTAAAAAGGATCGAAAGGCGGGAATTCTCGTGTTCAATGATCCGAGAATTGGGCACAGAGGATGTAGAGTCTTTTAGTTCTAGGCAAGAGGGTGAAGTAGAGTATTTTGGTTCTAGGCAAGAGGGTGAAGTGAAATATTAGAGGCCTAGGTAGGGTAGAAAAGAAAAGGCGGTTAAAAATCCGTGTTTAAGTGCCAGGCCTTTATATTTTGGTATTACTTGAAACCAAAAAGGAAGTGATAAATTTTGTCTTGGTGAGGTGTTTGTGGGGAGATAGGAACCGTAGGTGGGAATTCTTACCTTCGATTGGGGACTTTGGGGGCATCTTAGTGGTGTGGGATATGGACTCGGTCATAAGAGGCAAGGTGTCTCAGGGACATTTCTCTTTGTTTAATTTGTTTAAGAGCGGGGATGATGAATTTGAGTGGGCTCTTACTGCGGTGTATGCTCCTAATAGAGTTAGGGGTATGACGATGTGTTGGGAGGAAATCCAGAATAATAGAGAACATTTTGGAGAGGCTTGGTGCTTGATTGGGGAACTTTAATGTGTCCCAGTTTGTTAGTGAACGAATGGTGGGGTGACTAGAGTTACTAGAGGGTTTAAAGGCCTATATATAAATGTACAAAAGCATTAAAAAAAAAGCCATATTCCACTAAATAGATATCTGTATTATGATCCAAGTCCAAGTCTCGAAAACAAAAAAGAGAGAAAAGAGGTCCGGGGGGAGAAGCCGGAGTCGAAGCTAAACTGCCTCCTTACCAGAAGAGAAGGAAAAAAGACGTGAAAGGGTTCATAGCGAGGTGTTGTTTTTGGGTATTATCCGCCCTTCCTTGACTTGGACACATTTGCTTGCCAACATTAGCTGTGAGCCCGACTTGGAAAAGGGCTGTTTTTTATTTTGCCTCCTATCCTTCCTCGTCCGTCGCCAGGACATTTAAATCCAGCAGATTCGTTTTGGAAGAACTTGAGGTGATTTCACCCTCGCCCCCCGGAGACATGTGCTTCCCAAAAAAGGAATTGGGCTCCAGAACTGATCTACGACCACCCTGCCCTTTAACTGTCCGTTGAAGAACATAACAAAGACAAAATTCAAATAAATATAGACTCAATTTACCAATGCGTCCCCTTAAAATAGGAGACAACATGAATTTGATTACGTTCGGCAGCTAAGGCAGGTTCGGGACAATCCATTCAATCTTCTTCTTTTCTATCTCTTTTTCTGAATTTTCCTCTTCTCGCTCTTGAAACATTTCCAGAAACTTGAGTCTTATTTCCTCTTCTTCCACAGATCTCATACCTGACGCCCAAACCAGCGCCCCTCTTTTCTACTGTTTGAAACTCTTTCCTAAGCTGGATTCGAAGCTCTCGAACTCCTTGTTCCGAAGTCAAAAGTTGAGGATTCAGGGAGAAGTTGGTCCTATCTTTGTGCAGCTTCGAAGACTCCCTTTGCCTTTCTTATGGACCCTCCTTCTTTTCTTCTTACCAGAGGAAATTCAATTGAAATAAAAGACCGGAGGCCAGAAAAGATCTTGATTAAGAAAGACCCACGTTGAGTATGAGGAAGTTATCATGGGTGATTAGGGGAATGTAACTTAGTGGATTATCCATTACATAGGGGAAGATTTATGTGGTCGAATGGTTAAAGCCCCACGATGTGTAGCAAGTTGGATAGATTCTTGCCTTCCTTGGGTTGGGGTGAACATTTTCCGCACACCAAGTAGTGGTTTTTGGCTAGAACCACTTCAGATCACCGGCCAATTCAGATTAATATCGCACCTGGGCAAAGAGAGTCATCTCCCTTTAGGTTCGAGAATATGTGGTTGTCCCATCCTCATTTTAAGGACTCTATAAAGTCTTGGTGGGAAGCGTGTATTGGTGCGAATCAAGGGTGCGCCGGATTCAAATTCATAAGAGGTTTGAGAGGACTAAGAGGAAAGATTAAGACTTGGAACAAGGAGGTGGTTCATGATATCGGTGCAAGGAAGAATAGATTAATGGGTAAATTGGTGGAGATTGACCAAGGTAAGGGGATGAGAGTATTGAGTCAGGAGGTGGAGGAGAGAATGAAGGTAAAACAGGAATTAGAGGTGTTTTGAAATTGGAGAAGATAAGTTGGAGGCAAAAATCTCATGTGAAATGGCTGAAGGAAGGAAGCTTATTCAGAGATTTTAAGGGTAATTTTATTTTTGCCTATGGTCACTATTATGGTCAGGTTAACAACATGATTGCTGAAACTAG
This sequence comes from Pachysandra terminalis, assembly GCA_031762675.1. Lineage (NCBI taxonomy): Eukaryota > Viridiplantae > Streptophyta > Magnoliopsida > Buxales > Buxaceae > Pachysandra > Pachysandra terminalis. Next base: position 11,053 of record JAUPMG010307684.1, read on the forward strand.
AGCCTTATGGGATGGCATTAGATATGCAAACATGATGGGTTTTGGTAATCTGGTGATTCAATCAGATTCACATGTTTTTATTGAAACGGTTAAAGGAAAATTCATTTGCAATTGGAGCATACTTCACTGGATTTGTTTGATCAAAGCAGACATTCAAAATTTTCAAATCAATCACATCTACAGAGAAGGTAACGCGTGTGCAGATGCTCTCGCCAATCATGCTTGTTCTTCTCAAGTTAACTCAATTTATTATGATCGTGATCATATGCCTGTCAATGCTAAAGAGGTTCTTCGAATGGACAGATTGGGGTTGCCTTCTATTAGGAAGATGTAGATGGTTTTATTTCATTGTATTTAAAGGATCTTCAATATAAGGAGTTCTTTTCAAAAAAAAAAAAAAGGAGATGGGAACACTAGTTTCTTTCATAAGATGGCCAATGGGTGAACAAGAAAGAATGAAGTGATGAGGTTGAAAGTGGGGGAAGAGTTGGTGGAATCAGAGGGGGACATAATGAGGGCTTTGTTAAATTATTACTCAAATTTGTATAGGTTGGAAAAACTTTCTGATTTTAAGTTGAAAAGCAGAAATGAGGGGTGTCTGGATGAGGTCAATAGTCAATGGCTAGAAAAAGGTTTTGAGGAGATTAAGAAAGTAGTGTGGGAATTGGCTAGGGATAAGGCACCAACCACGAGGCCCTGATGGTTTTACGATTTGTTTATTTCAGAATAATTGGGAGGTGGTTGTTCCCTCCCTCGGTCGCCGGTCGTTCGGTCGTCCATGGACTGTCGACCGTCGGTTGGATGCCGGGCGTGCCAGAGGATTTATACTTTCCTCCAAGTGTTGTTCCGAAGGCTTTCGACCCCAGGCCCCGATAAGTGCCGAGTACACATGTCTCGTGGGAAAACGGTCGCACGATCGGCCACCTATAAAGATAGATGCCATTCAGGTAATTGTTGAAGGTTGGCGTTCTTCCTTCAATATGGAGCCTTCTTGCCTTGTAAATACTAGGACTTTCAATCTTAGTTCGAAATAATGACAGAAGAACAACATGATGTAATGAAATAAAGTTAAAACAACTTACAAACTCCTTATTCGACTAGTATAAAGATGCGGCGGAAAAGTCGTATTACAATTGAAGTAGTAAAAACAAAATAAAAGAAAAAGTAGAAAGAAGGCTGATGAGCTCACTAGGGTCGGCATAATGAACCTACAATCAGACTAATGAACTAAAAATGTTATCTCACCGTCGTGGTTTTCAAGCAGACTTGATGAAGCAGTGCCTATCTTACCGCTGTGATTTTTAGGCAGAGTTAATAGAATACCTGTTGGATTAACGGTCGTTGCCTCACCGCCGTACATTTTGGACGGATTTGATAGACTAGCGATCGGATTGAGAGCAGCTTCTAGAGGGGGCAGTGAAGACTTGTCCAGGGTTGAGAGCAGTAGAGCCTAACCATAGAGCAATCAAGCACCGTTGTTGCAGTGAAAGCAACAAGGAGGATAATTCCACCCTGACCACGGAGGTCAAGGTTGGAAAGGGTGGCCTAAACTTAGGCTTGTAACGTTGTGCTTCAGTTTGGTTTCTGTTCCAGCCCCGACCAAAGAGTTTTTTTGTTCTTAGGATCTTCTATTTATAAAATGTGAGGCAATAATGACTATGCACACGTTGCCCATTTCAAAACATGTCTAGCTCTTTGACCATTAGATTTCATCCAAGTGTCCATGTATGCATCTTCTTCCACCTGCAAGTAGTTTCTATAACTACTTTTGAAGCTTTAAAGCTTTGTGTCATGTGTCAAGATCTTCCACGTGTGGGTAGTTATTATAACTACTTTGAAGCTTTACATCACCTCCATGTGTCTTCTTTGGAATGTGCCATGTGGGGGTAGTTATCATAACTACCACCTCCATGTGTCTTCTTTGGAATGTGCCATGTGTGGGTAGTTATTATAACTACCACCTCCATGTGTCTTCTTTGGAATGTGTCATGTGTGGGTAGTTATTATAACTACTTCGAAGCTTATACCACAAGTCTTCTTCCTCCTTAGGCTTGTACGGTTGATCATCAGCCATGGTATCTTTCTTCGGCCGAACGATCGGCCTTATGACCGATCTTGGTCACGGTTGGTAAGTCCATTGTCGATATGTGTCGCCACAGCCAACGATCACGGCCGTTGGCGATGATCCCTAAAAAGCCTAGAGCTGAAGAGATTTAGGACTTTAGGCCAATCAATTTGACTAACAGCTTGTTTAAAATTATTGCAAAAGTTCTTTCCACTAGGCTAAGAGTGGTGTTAGACCCTTTGGTTTCACAGCATCAGAGTGCTTTTATTAAGGATAGACAGATTGTTAACAGCATCTAGGTGGTTACTAAATGTGTGGAGGAGAGATTTAGAGTGCGGACTCCCAGGTTGGTTATTAAGCTAGATTTGGAGAAAGCATACGATCGGGTGGAGTGGGATTTTTTGGATCAAATCATGGAATGGAAATGTTTTGGGGGTGAGATGGAGGAGATTGATCTCGCAGTGTCTTAGGAATGCATGTTTTTCCTTTTTGGTCAATGGTTCAGTTCATGGTTTTATTCCTTCCTCTAGAGGTATTAGGCAGGGAGATCTATTATCTCCTTTCTTATTTTCTCTAGTGGGGGATGTTTTGAGGTGGTTCATCGAGGAGGCTGAGCAAAGGGGTGTTGTTAGAGGTTTTCAGGTGGGTAGGGATGAGGTGGTGGTTTCTCACATTTAGTTCGCGGATGATACGCTTATGTTTGTCAAGGCGGAGGTAGCTCCGATTAGGTGGATCAAGAGTATTCTTAGAGTTTTTGAGATGGTGTCCAGAATGAAGGTTGTTTAGGTTCGTTTTGTAAAAGTGTCATCGATCGAAAGATTATTGACCCGACGGAGGCCTAAGTCGCTAGTCGACCGTACCCCGTCTACAAGAGAACACAGAAAGAGCAAAATTAAGAGAAGAATAACACAAGACGAAATTGAAATAAGAGAAATAGTGAGTAAGGATGTTTGGAGCTTCATGAGCACACTTCAGAGCCATATTTACATAAATTGTACCTTGCCCCCAAATTCTAATCTCTCTGTTTGGAAATAGAGGCTGCTATTTGTAGCAATTAGAGAGGGGTGGTGGTAGGTAAAATTCCATTTAAACCATTTCCTAACGGTGTTTAAAATGTTAATTTAGGGGTAATTAGTGGTAATTATCCATGTCTCTGAAGTGGTCCCCTCACAAATTACATAAATAAATTACATCTTTGCCATCATGACAAATCATAATTTCGTCATTATGAACATAGACGTAATTCAGCATGTAATTCACAATGGGCGATCCCCACACCGCTCCTTTCCTTAGATCGCTAAATCCCCCTTTGAAATCAACAAAGTGCGCACTATGCTTTCAGCGCCAATGATAGGCATTAGCATAAGTCACACGAATCAGCAACGTTATGATATCTCTGAACCTTGGGCACCATCGAAGGTCTCTGGTGCCAACGAGGTTTTGTATAATATGGAACACTCACTAAAGTTACTCAGCTCTTAATGCATTGAGTTATGTTTTTGGTACCTTTGGGGCTATCAGAGCCCTTGGCGCCATTGGAGTTCAGCATGTCAAAGGTCTAAATACATTTGATCTTTGGCACCGTCGAAGGCATTCTTGCCTTTGGCGCGTCAATCTTAATCTATCAAATATTACCAAGTTTAACTTGGTCTTTGGCGCAGTCGAAGGCATTTCTTGGCCTTTGGCGTGTCAATCTCACTCTATCAGATGAGGCCGTTCTTAGCCTTAGTGCCTTCGAGACCAGCTAGTCTTGGCACAAATGAAATATGTCTAGCCTTGATACCTTCGAGACCATCCGGTCTTGGTATCATCGAGTCGTATTGTTTAGTCTTAGTACTTTCGAGGCTATCTAGCCTTAGTACTGTCGAGACTTTTCATCTTCTACGCAATCGAGGTTCCCTCTTAGACAGAGATGTGTCTTCTACATCTTTAAGGGCTGTCTTTCCCTTTAGATGGAGACTCTTTTAGCCTTAGTACCATCGAGATTTTTCAGTCTTAATACCATCGAGGCTTAGTCTTAGTATCATCGAGACTATCAAGTCTTGATACTTTCGAGATTGTCTAGTCTTGATACTTTCGAGACTGTTTAGCCTTAGCACTATCGAGACCGTTCAATCTTAGTACTATCAAGGCTTGTCTGACGTCATCGAGACTCACTCTAGACGGAAAGGAGTATTCACCGAGACGCATCTCTTTGGTGAATGTGAGGCGCACCTCGAGGGTTGTCTTTCCCTCTCTTACCATCAGGGTTGTCTTTTCCTTTAAGAGAAAATGTTTTAGCCTTAGTACTGTCGAGGCTGTTTGACCTTCTACGTCATCGAGGTTCACTCTAGAAGAAAGTGTATATTTTTTGAAATTCATCTCTTGGGAGCATATGGCGTGATGTATATTCGTTGAGACTCACCTCTTCGGCGAGTATGGCGTGAATCAATCTCATGTTTTTCTTCATGTTGGATGATCGTAATAGGCGTCATGTAGTCTTCATAATCTGCATAGCTGCAACATTAATCATTAGCAATGTGCTATTTATCTTTCGGCGCACTACATAAAGATATCTTAATCAAGAGTTGGACTTTTATTTAAGTCACGACTCAAATGATCATCTGTGACATTACCACATGTCATCATCTTATTAGGATATCTGTCTTTGCAATTTTCACTATCTACAAAGGTGAATCTGGAAAAGACCACGATGGCAGGCATCCATGTTAGGGAGGAGGTTTTAGCAGGTTGTGTTGAGGCTTTTGGGTGCAAGGAGGGAGTATGGCCTTTTTCTTATTTGGGGCTTCCCTTGGGGGCAATCCCAAATCCCTGGTTTTTTGGGACCCAGTTATTAAGAGGATCGAGAAGCGACTGTCTGGTCGGAAAATGAACTATATGTGGCTGGGTGGTAGAATCATCCTTATCCAGGCTGCTTTGGTCAACTTTCCGATGTATTACATGTCGATCTTTCGGATGCCTTGCGTGGCAGCCCCTCACATCGAGAAGCTGCAGCGTAATTTCCTATGTAAGGGTAATGGTAAGAGTAGGGACCATCTAGTCAAGTGGGAGTTAGTGTGTAAGGACAAGGACAGTGGTGGGCTGAATTTGGGTAATAAATTGGATCAGAACTCGGCTCTCTTGGCTAAATGGCTTTGGAGTTTTAACGACTAGCGGAACAATCTGCGGTGCAAGGTGATTGTGTAACAACACGAAAAACTGAAACAGAAAATTCTTTTTATATAAGGGTATATTAGCAATTTAATATGATAAGTTATATCCTTAAATACTTATATTATAACTATATACTTAATTTAACTTATATTATTATACGA
>JAUPMG010307694.1:0-16430 GCA_031762675.1 Pachysandra terminalis
GAACTCTCGTTCTGTAATCAAGCATGTAATTATTTATTTTGGTTATTTGTAATCTAGATACTTATGTATTTAGTTTAATTCTTTTGGTTGGGCATTTTAGATGATGCGTATTTATGCATATCTTGCTGCTTATGATGTATATTCAGGTGCGATCAGAGTTTATTTCCGCTGCGTATGTATATATGGTTGATCTATTTTGCTCTGTTGTAATTTATGGGAGTTCCACCCTTATAATTTGTTAGTGGTATTAAATGTGATTAATTGAGGGTGAGAGTTGTGACTTGAGATTCAAGGCTATGCTCATGAGTGACAAGAGTTGTACCTTGGAATTCGGGTCGTGACACATAATTAGTTCAAATATCATAAACATAGACAAAATGACATACCAATTGGGAAATGCCTATGATTATGATGACCACCAAGTTGACTACCCCTGAGGTGCCTATTTGGTGGTGAATAAGGAAGCCTAGAAAGTTTCCTATTTCTACCCTCTACCTTCTTACGAAGTGTAAAAGACTTATTAAGTTTATCAATAATAATAGATAAATAAAAAAAATTAAAAAAAAAAAAAAAAAAACTCTTTCAACCTTTTAGATCTAGGAGTTAGAAGGAGCTCCATCCTCAAATTTGGAAACCCTCCCTTAATAGATTGAACTATAAGGTCAAGGGAGGAGATCTCCTTGTGTGTAACTTCTTTAATAGATTTAACTTTATTAGTATTCTTGAAGAAAATGGGATTCTTGAGTTTCATCTTGCACTTATAGGAAAAATGACCCTCAATCCCACAAAATTTACACACAATTATTTTACCAAAAGGTTCACAGATAGATTTACCTAGTTGATCAAAATTATTTGTTAAAGTAAAGGTTGTAGAAGCCATTAGAACACTAAGGTTCTCAACCTCTTTTGGGTTTGAATCATGAGACTCAGATTCAGTTGAACCATCCTAAGTTGTAGCCATTGCCCTTCTTTTGGAAGTGCAATCGGATGATTTGCTTCTCAGATCCGATTTCCATCCCCAGTGTATCATCCTAAGATGAGGTCCATTCTTTTAACCTAAAAATTTGCCCATCTACTCTGCATTCCCCCATAATTATTCTCGATAAAAGACTTCATTTATTGCATAAGCCCCTTGCCCTTGGGCGGCTTTCCAAGTGAACACCAGCTTCTAGACTGGTTAATAATTCAGCCCCAAGGCATGGGACCTCCCCCTTGGAAAATTTTTTGCCCATAGCCATCACAGTTATAGCACCTTATGTCCTTTATTTTTCTTAATATGATTTTCTTTTATTTTTATCAAACGCAGGGTTGTTCACTTTGCTCTTATCCTTTCCCTTAAACTGTTCAAGGAAATTCTTAGCTAATTTAGCTACTTCCTCGTCTCCATCACTCTAAGATTAAAATTTTGATTTTTCTTTGAACTTAGAGTTAGAAGATGTAAGGGCAATTAATTTTACTTTAATGTTAGAGGCAAAATTGAGCGCAAAGGTTTGTAGGGACCCAACAAGTTCTTCAGCTTTCATGGTGTCTATGTCCCTACATTCCTCAATTGAGGTTACTTTGGAAGTGAACCTCTCCAGAAGTGATCTTAGGATTTTCCTACACACTTTGGCTTATGGAACTTTATCTCCAAGTCCTCTCATTAAATTACCAATGACACTCAACCTAGTATAGAAGTGCATAAAGGCTTCATTTTCATCCATACATAGGTTCTCAAATTGAATGGTGAGGATTTGTAGTTTTGACCTTTTTACAAGTGTGATCCCTTCATGTGTTACTTCTAAAATGTCCCATGCCTCTTTGGCTATCTCACAAGTGCATATCCTCTTATACTCTTAAGGTGAGATGACACAAACAATAGCATTCAAAGCCTTGGAGTTAATCAAACCTCGACTTTTCTAGAGATCCGACCACAACTCATACTCAAGGTCTCAATGGTTTTTACACCATTGCTCCCCACTTGAATAGTTGGAGATGACCAACCTCTTACTATGGCAAGCCAAACTGTTTCATCTAAAAACTTCAAAACAACTTTCATTCTAGTTTTTCAATAGGCATAGTTCATCAAGGATGTAGGCTAGGTTGAGAGTAGTGGGAAAGAAAAGCACATTTTCTTGCCATCGAGTGAAATTGTGACCATAAAAATGATCAAGATGCACGAAGTCTTGATTCATGATTTGGAGCGATGAAACTACTGAACCTTCCATTTGGCAAAAACTTGTCTAAAAATTGTTGAAAAAACAATGAAGGATCAGGAGAATGAAGGAGTAAAATTAATTTGCACTGTTATTCAACAAGATTCAAGGCACGATCGGCTCGCTTTCTTTTAGATAAGTTTCTCCCCTCGAATCAAGATCGTGAATACACTAAGGGGTTAGTAAGAAAATATCTTTAAGATACAATGAAGACTCTGATCAAGATTCATTGTAATTCTTGGATGTACACTGTCCAATCACACCAAGATACTCTGTATAAGGACTAATGATGTCAAACACAATTGAAAGCCTTGATGAACCTCTCTCACACAATCATATGATTTGGGTTGAATCTGGATGCTTGAATGGTCTGGATCAGTAGCCTATTTATAGACTCACATGTGTCTGTTCACCAACAGGCATGATCTTGATCCAACGGACTGGATCTAATCTAAAAGGGAATGTATCATTTCACCCATCATCCATCATGTCCAATCAATATCTTACGGTCAGAATCTAACCATATAAAGGCACATGTTCGGTTAACACCTCTCTGATCATGTGCAACCTTTGGATCCATCAGGTTTGTCCAATCAGAAGGAAAAGGCTCCTACGCTCCTCGCGACACTACGTGCCAAGTGCAAAGTGCAAAAAGCACCCATTACGCTATAACCGCCCTTACGCCTTTGCACATGTGTGTATGCGTGCCGGTGGTGCTTCGTACCAACGATCCAAGTGCTATGTACTCAATCATTCCCTTTGCTTTCAAGCACATAAGTAAAAGATAACTCACCTTATATAAAGCCTTCACTTTTCTTGTAGCTATCCGATGTGAGACAAGAGATTTTATAAAACAATGCTTTCAACACAAAACAAAACAAGATATTTTGAAAATATCCAACAAATACGGATTGGTTAAATTCAAAAATGAAAATAAAGTTTTTAGATCTAGTTAGATTTCGGTTTAATGTAGATATGTTGAATTCGAATTTGAATCTAGATAAAGGTGGATCTAATCCGTATTCAATCCATTGATAGCCCTAACTCCAACACCATTCAAAAAAGAACACGTTATACCAAGGATACACATCTTTAGGTATCCAAGGATTTGCGAATGAAACTCTCACCCCTTCAAGGGATGGACATCCAAACCAAACATAAGCATAAGAAAATACAACGAAAACAATTGAAATATGCAATAATGAATCATTGAAAACAAGCTTTATCAAATCATAATCCAAATTAAATCATCCTCTCATGAGAATGCCAAAGAGAATAAAAAAAATAAGCAAATAAATAAATCCCTTAAATTACTACGTCCCAAAATCAACTGTATTCAAATAGTTCATCAATAGAAATCCCTATCATAGTACATCTCGACATCATGATCCTATCCAAGTTCTGTCGAATGCTTTAGAATTGTCTAATTAAATTTATTTTTTTCATGGAGATTTTTAAGTGTAACCCTTTTAGATATGGGTTTTGATCTTCTAATACATTGTGAGATTTTTAAGCCTAAGATCTTTAGTTTGAATTCCTAACGAGAAAAAAAAAAAAAAACAGAAGAAGAAGAATGATCGTAATTGCACAATACAATATGACTTGATGATACACTGCTTTCTGGAGTCCTGACCACTTTCCGTGCAGCTGTTTTCATTATGGCTGCAAATAGGGTGGGCTAGGTCGGCCCAAATTCATGACAAGGCGAAAAGAAGAAGAAAATTATATTCTCGTAAAAATAATATAAGATTATATTTTATTATAAGGTAATATAAAAAGTCTATAGTTTTTATATGCCCGCGAGCTTTGGGCTGTAAGATTATCAAAAAAAAAAAAAAAGAAGAGCTTTGGGCTGTATGTTTTAGTTCGAACGCACTCAAAAGTGAGCTCGAATCGAACGTGAACCCAAAGTAACTGATGAGTTCGAACACTCATGATTGGGTCGGGCGGGCTTCAGTTGGGTCGGGCACTTAACAGAATAGGGAGAAGCGCAAATAGAAAGATGATGCAAAGGAAAAGAGCAACTCTTGAGCCATGCTGTTGTTTATGAAAAAAGTATTACCCCTTCACCCAAATTTGTTTATGTACTTTTTACCTGAGGACAATAGCTATCAACGTTAACTCCTAAGGTTTCTAACAATTGCAATCAGACTCTCTTAAGTTTTTTAAACTATAATGATACCCGTCGTCGGAAATCTCAAAGGAGTTGTCAACTAATATCGGAGTCAAACTGAGTTATTGACTGATACACCCTTATAAAAATTAAATGACTTTTAAATAAAGTGATTGATATATCCCTTATACAGAATTGAATGATTTTAAATAAACTGGATAAACCTTAGGTCAAAGATACACTTCTTAGTCTCTCGACTAAAGAAGGGCCTTACTTTACTATTTTATCATTTCTTCTACTATAATATTTAAAACCTAAAACCTAACTTACCGACAAAAACGATTCTTCATCCTCATCTTCATTGACCCCGTCTGAACATGATGGTAATCTTGTTGGTAAATATTTCACCATTCTTCATCAATCGTCTAATGTGTTTTTCTATTTGTCCTCTTTGATGAATGATTCAAGTGTAACTGTGTTTTTCTATTTATCCCCTTTGATGAATGATTCCAGTGTAACGTTGGAGCATGAGGGTAATCTGGGATTTTATATATATTCATAGACTCTTTAATTGGCTTGCAAGAGGAGGAGATGAACCAACAACATTACCGTCACGTTCAAATAGATCCGTAAAGATGAAAGTGGAGAATCATTTCTAACGATATGTTAGAATTTACAAATTGCAGTAGTAAAAATAATAAAGATGATACCCCTCCCGAGAAAGAGACGTAACAACAAGATTACTATTATTTTTTAGACTAAAAAGAATATTTTAGACCTAATGTTTATCCACTATCTAAAAATCATTCAATTCTTCATAAGAGTTATATCAATCAATGACTCGGTCCTTGAGGTTAGTTGATTGATCTCCTTGAGGTTTATAATGATGTGGTGGTAGTTTCATCCTTGAGGTTTATAATGAAGTGGTGGTAGTTTCAAAAACGTTAGGGGTCTGACTGCAATTGTTAGAAACCTTGGGGTCAAAGTATAATTTTCCCTATAAATTATGTATAGGGATATAAGATTTAAGTTTGAATTTTCATTGGTGCAGTGGGTGGATTTGTCAATAGTCACCAAAGTCTGGACTTACTGATCAACAGGAACCTAAATCAACGAGTGACCATATCTCGTCTCTAAAAGAACCAAAGAACCAAATTGATGGACCGCCTGACACCGGTAGGACCAAGCTAGGGAAAAAAGTGAGCTAGTATTTATAGCTTGGTTCGACCGGTGTCTTGGTTGTATATTCCTTGAACCGGTTTCTCGAACCGACCGGGGTTCTTCCGTAGGAAATTCCCGAGGGTTTTACGCATGGGTATCAATGGGGATCTTGATACGTGTCGGTCATAGCCTTGACACGTGGCGGTCTGTTATTGGGCTATCTGTCCTTACCATTTTTCATATCTACATTTCAGTCCCCCTGATCACGACAATCATCTTCAAGATATTGGCGTGGTCATGGTATAGTTTGACTTACATTATCACCACGTGCCAATCACTCTCCTTGAGCATTGGCACGACGTGGAGTAAAGAGACGCATCTCTAAGTCGGCATCCCTCTGTTACGTATTGGCATCCCGCCATGGAGTATCGAGACGCATATCTAAGTCGGCATCCCACAGTGCAGTATTGGCATCCCGCTACAAAGTATAGAGATGCATCTCTAAGTCAGCATCCCACCGTGGAGTATTGGCATGGTCATGTGGTAATATGATGGTCATCATCGGCGTACGTTGTTTGCCTCCAGGATCAATCCCCTAGTACTGGGATCTGTTTTTGATCATTCTCATTTTTGTTCTTGGGCTTGGTACATACACTAGTCCCTACGGGACTTAGTAATAATAAATCATAACAATAATGCCTGACACCACCTTATCCGCAGGATGGGGCTGCCTTCGACGCCCCCTCTATTCCTGGGGTCTGGCACTAGTAGGATCAGTCCCCACGAGACTTAAAATATTAGTTTGACTAAAAAATCAATAAATTTTGAATTTTCTAGCGCCACCTCACCCGCAGGCAGAGAGTGCGTTTGATGCTCCCCCTTGCTCCCGGGATCTGGTACCAGTACTATCAGTCCCCACAGGGCTTAGTACTGTCAGACCCAAAGGCATGACATCATACCTTTGAGAGAGCCCTTTCCTTTTTGCTTGGGCACTACAGTGCTTGTATTGGCTGATGACGTCATGCCTCTAAATTTTTATTTTTTGGCTTTGACGCCCCCGCTCTCAGGGTCTAGCGCCGGTAGTATGATGCCCCCCACAGGAGAAGATTGCCTTTGATGCTCCCCTTTGCTCCCGAGGTTTGGTAGCAGTACTATCAGTCCCCACGGGGTTTCACCAGCAATGGTGTGACGCATGCATGATGTCATACCTTTAAAAAAAAATTGGGCTTGGCGTAAGCCTACCTTTCATCAGCATTGGTGTGACATCATGCATGATGTCAAACCTTTCAATTTTTTTTCTGGCACCACCTCACCTGCAAGCAAAGGCTGCCTTCGACGCCCCCTCTGTTCCTGGGGTTTGGGGACGGCCATTGACGTTCCCCTTCGACACCCCCTCTGCTTCTGGGGTCTGGGGACAGCCACCAACGTCCTCCCTGCTCCTGGGGTCTGGGGACAGCCTTCAACATCCCCCTGCTCTTGGGGTCTGGGGGTTGCGGTAGCAATCCCCACAGGACTTAATTATTTTATGTTTGACTAAAAGTCAATGGATTTTCAAATTTTCCTAGCGCCACCTCACCCGCAAGCGGAAGATGCCTTTACCAACTCCCACAGAGTTGGGGTCTGCTACCGATGTTGCCCCCCACCTCTTTTTTTATAAAATTTTAAGGTGTCAATGAATTAATAGGTGACGCCATAGAATTTTTTTTTTATACCAGGCATCAACGCATGCATTAATAATAATGTCATGGTTATTTTTTCATAAAATTACAAGACCTCAAAGCATGCACGATTAAGACTTCAAAGCCTCAACATAGCCATGACATCATCGCTGACGTCATGGGTTAATTTTTTTTAATAAATCCTCAAAACCCTCTTTTCATTGAGATTTGATTATTTGAATTTGAAAACCAAAAATAAATAAATAACTAAATAAATAAATGAATTATTTACCTGGTACCAGCGCTTAGAATCAGCTTCCAGTGCCGGTACCAACTCTCACAGAGTTGGGATATGTTGTTGGTGCCCCTCTGCTTCTGGGCTTTGACGCCTGTACCAGTCCCACAGGACTGATAATAATATCATTCTCTTTTCTTTTCTTTTCTTTTTTGCTTAGTCAGCGTCACCTCATCGGCCTTAGAATCGGCTTCCAGCGCCCGTACCAACTCCCACAGAGTTGGGATCTGCTGTTGACGCCCCCTACTCCTGGGCTTTGATGCATGTACTAGTCCCACAGGACTGGTAAAAAATAAAAAAAAATTATATTTTTTTTTTGTTAAGTCAGCACCACCTCATCCGCTCTGGAATTGGCTTCCGGCGCCTGTACCAACTCCCACAAAGTCGGGATCTGCTGTTGACGCCCCCAGAGCCTGGGCTTTAACGTCTGTACCAGTCCCACATGACTGGTAAAAAAAATAAAAAATCATCTTTTTTTTTGCTGAGTCAGCGCCACCTCATCCGCTTTGGAATCGGCTTCCAGCACCTGTACCAACTCCCACGGAGTTGGAATATTCTTCTGACGTTCCCCTGCTCCTAGGCTTTGACATTTCTACTAGTCCCATGAGACTGGTAAAAAATAAAAAATTTCATCTCTTTTTTTTTTTTTTTGCTAAAGGGCATCACTACCCGATTATCATTGGGACTAATCCTCCTCGGGACCAATCTTCCTCAAGATTGGGAATTGTTTTCTTTTTTTCTTTTTTTTGCTTGGGGCGTCACTGCCCAATCATCATCGGGATCAATCCTCCTCGGGACCGATCATAGTTAGGATCGATCATCCTAGGGACCGATCTTCCTTGGGATTGATCATCCTCGGGATCGATCCTCCTCGAGATCTTGCTGAAATTATCAATAGCTAAACCTCCTCGGAACTTTGCTAAAATCATCAATAGCTAATGTATGCGCACATACTTTCCTTATTCTTGCACTGTTTTGATCAATTGCATAATCTTCTTGGTCTTTCTCTCATAGGCGCAGCTCATAGGCTATGCTGGCTCATCCTCCAAGCGCATTCGGCGCCCTATCGATAGTCCCCCAGTCCTTGTTCTAGATGAGGAAATACCGACCTCTGATCATGAGGTTGAAGGAGATGAAGGAAATAATGCCGACGAGGACCATGCTCATGACTCCAGCCCTATCAATACTGCAGTTGACTTACTACATCGTAGCCTCGGCTCGAATAGGTTGGCGTTAGTCTTTCCTAGTACTTCCTTACATCACGCTCGGCTGAGAGGTGTGAGACTTTGATTTCTCTTGCTAGTATATGTTTCATTCTAAGCATATCTTTTGCTTATATGAAGTGTTCGCTTCATCTCTTTCAGGTGAGTCCCCCAGGGGTCAATGTCCTCCTACTCCTGGTGTTGGGGACGCTACTACTAATATTCTCTTTGCAAGGGAGGAGAATCCTATTGCTTCCCCGATACCTTCGAGGAAGAGATCGTTCAAACGACAGAGGGGGAGTAGTCCTCACGCTCCCTTAGTGTCGACTCCTCCTAGATAGGTGAGAGTGCCTAATTCGATAGTAGATATACCCTCGGGATCCTCGTTCCTTGATGAGGAAGGCATGCGTGCTGTCAATGCCTCTAGTGAGAGTGGTCATTCTCATGATTCTATTGATGATGGACTCTTTGATCGGAGAACTGCGGATGCTTATGCTACTCCACTCCTTCCTCCTATTGAAGCGATCAGTCGCTTTATGATTGTAAAAAAGATCTTCATTCTTTCCGCCTACAGTTCTACTCTACGGAGAATTATTGATTGTTATGGGGATCCTGGTACTGAGATATCTTTTTCCAGTTCTCGACTTCGAGCCTTCTTCTACTCAACTGTATGTTCACTCGTTGGACGTCTACAGGAGACACAACTCTTTGCTCTTACCATGGAGAATTTCCATGACATGCGGAAGGATCTAGAGGATCCCTTAGCAGCCGAGATGAAGCTAGATTGGTTGACAACACACTTGGACGCCATGGAGGAAGCCTTGGGGCACTTCACATGTTATCGAGAGTTGAGGGTTTCTTCTACTACCCGTCAGAACTTAGAGTCCCACGTAGCCAATCACGAGGCTAAGATCGAGGCATTGCATGTCCAGTTGTTAGGAGAAGAAGAAGACCTATCTGCTATTAAAACTAGATTGGCAGGTGGTGATGGTAGACTTCTACTATGCATTATTGGCTTAAAAACAGCAAGTTCAATCATGGTCCTTTATTGGTGGACCTTCTAGAGGTGCCAACGGCATTGGATTGATGTAGATTTCTCGGTAGTAGCGTATATATCTATATTGCCAGTGTTCTTCTTTTTTTTAGTATTTGACATTATGCATGTAGTTAGAAACTCATATTGATTATGAAAGAACTTTCTCTTATTCATGAATTATCCCTATAGATCTAAGCACAATGATTGAACTATCCCTATGAACTCAAGCATTAAAGGAAACGAAATAACCTAATCTAGTAAAGGAAACAACATTTACTCTTGACTAGAGTAACTAACATGGTAAAGTTTTATCCACTTGGCATTGATCAGATCATTAAGGGGTGTCACATACATCTGGCTCAGCATGTAGTACCATTGGCGGCAACTTCCCTTATGACATAGGGACCTTCCTGTAGACACCCCAATTTGCACTGAAGTGAAGTTCTCTATGTTTTGCAGCTATCGGAAGGCTCGACTTGAGAAAATGGCAATTCCCCAATCATATCTAAACCCTCGTCTATCATGTGCGCAAATTCTCTTGAAAATCATGAAAATTCGGCAAAATGACCAAAATACCCTTGTGCCTCTCATCTACTATTTTCTCAATTCAAAGTCTAATTTCGATCTCAAATCTGAATTTTGGCCTAAAACTGCGTTCTGATAAGTACCATTTTGGCTAGATTCATGACCCTAGGGAAAATGACCAAAATACCCCTAGCAACCATTTTGGTCAAAACTAGCATTTGTGAAGGCCAAAATAAAATTTTAACATCGGATTTGATTTCTACGTGCTAAAACCTTTGAAATGGCTGTAAAGTTGTTGACTTCCGACTGCGTAAGTTCAGAAGGTTATTTTGGGAATTTTCACAAAAATATTTGCCACATGGCAATTTTAGGCGAGGTGGCACACACAAATATCTCCTAACCGCCTGAAACTGACATCAAATTTTCACTTTCAAAATAATCCCAAAAGTTTCTTTTCTTTTAAAATCCCTCTCTAAACTTTGTTGTCTTCTTCACTTTTCGTTTTTAATAAAACCCCTAAAATGAAATTTTGTTTCCAAAATCCCCCCATCCCTGGCTATAAAAGTCAGGGATGATCCAGATTAAAGGGAATATTCATCTTCTTCTCCAAGAGAACTTCCTAAACCAAAAACCCTAATCCTCTCAAGACAGAACACCCTAATCTCTCCAACCCCTATCCGGCACTGCCATTCGACGACAAAACTTATCCGACGTTGACGTCAACTCCCTGGCGACAGCTCCCTCCCTCCGTTTCCCTCTTTACTGTTGTGCGTTGATTGCCTATTCTTCAACCTCCAATCATACCTAAACCCGTCTCTCTCTTAATCCTCTGTAGCTCCGGCCGGCACCACCATCTCCAACCACCCGCTGCAATAACTCCAATGCAACACCCTGCAAAGCAATCCAACCACCCAAACCTTACCTATTCTTCCATTCCAATCCAACCCAGCAAATCTCCACTACCATCGTCTCTAACCCAAAACCCATTCCAACTCCATTACCTCTCCCAATCTCTCCCCATCAACCTACATCCATCACCGTCTATTTCACCCACTTCTACACCTATGTCCATCACAGGCCTTCCTTGTTTTCCCCCTTCAATCCAGAACATCCTCATCTCTCTCCATTACTCTCCTCTTCTGTCTTCCCTCTCAGCAACGCCCTTTTCCACACTGTACACATCCTAATTTGCACGAGATTGATTCTCTTGATCTTTGCAGCTTCTAGAGGCTTGAGCTTGGCACCTTGGCAATTTGTCATCACTCTCAGCACCAAATCCATTTTAGTCACAATTCTCATTGAAACCCCTCCAAATCCATGAAATTACCAAAATACCCTCAGTAGATCCCATGCGCTTCGTCGTTCCCCAAATTCCATTTCTGACATCATAAATGAATTCTCGGCTAAAAATGTGTTCCAACGTGTATGCTATCGCCTAGTTTCAAGATCATATGAGAAAATGACTGTTTTACCCCTAATATCATTTCGAGTCAAATTTAGGACTTTTTGAACTTCAGAAAAATATTTTGGTTCTAGATTTGACCTTTTATATAGAACTCGTCAAGTGGTTGTAATTTGGTCAAAATTCGAGATTAATAATATAAGGGGTATTTTTGGTATTAAAATCCTAATTAGGTGGGTGTTCAAGTAATTAAAGTGAGAAATTAGATAAATAAAAATATAATAAAAGAGAAAATAAAAAGGTTGGTTAAATTAAGATTTAAATTAAATTAGAATTAGAATTAAACTATGATTAAAATTGGATTAGACTTAGATTAGGATTAGGCTGTTTAGGATAGATTTTAAAGAATAAAATGGAGTGGGGAGAATTTGTGATATTAAAGAAAAAAGAGAGGGTATAGAAATGTAATTAGGAAGAAGACTGATGTCTTCTTCTTCACGATTTCTTCACAGAACAGAGAGAAGAGGAGAAAGAGGGAGACGAGATTGAGATAAGGGAGAAGAGAAAAGATAAGGAAGGGAGAAAAAAAGATAGGGAAGAGAAGAAGATAAGGGATTGAGAATGTGATAGGGATGAAGAAGAAAAGAAAGAGAAGAGGTTGAAGATGAGGATTAGGATAAAGAAGGGAAGATAGAGATTGAGAAGATGACGAAGGAGAGGTCGTTCAAGCCGACCCTCCATGCCTATAAAAGAGTGGATGGAAGAAGAGGTAAGGAAGGAAATTTGGAGAAGCTTTTTTGTGAGAGACCCCTGATGAATCCCTAGAAAAATCCTAGCTAAAATCCCCCCATCTTCTGTTCGTCCGGTCAAATCGGAACACCCCAGTTTGTCCGGCCAAATCCACCCATCATCCCTTGTTCGTCTGGCCGAATCCAAACCCTCTTTTGCCCTGTTCTGTCGTCCGGCCAAATCCAAGCGTCTTCTTTTTTGTTCGTCCAGTTAAATCAAAACCCTCATTCTTCTGTTCTTCAAAAGCCTATAAGAACCCATTGAATCGTTGAGGTTGAATCCTACAAAACCCCATCTGAAAAACCATTAACCTATTTGTCGGCATCTTCTATTTTCAAGCAACAAACCCCCCCCCTCCAAATCTAGTTATTTTTTTTTCTCTCAATCCTTTTGATTATTGGTTCACACTGTTTGTTGGATCAGAACCCCAACTCTCATGGTAGCAGTAGCCGTCTACTAGTCAAGCTCAGGCTCCATTACAGGAGCTTAAATCAAGTTTGAAGAGAAATCAAGGTATGCGACAGGTCATTACAAGTATGGGATACTAAATTTTTGTTTAGTGTTTTGCCGTTGATAATCATCTACCTATGTATTATTGAATGGATTCTATTTTTACTCTTTGATTTGGTTGATTAATGCTGAGTTTATGGGAATTGATAAATCTTAATTAAATGATGAGTTTCAATGCTTCGTCAATTCATTCCTTTCCTGCTGTCTTATTCATAATATTTATTCCTGTTTAGTTCATGCAATATTTTTAGATGCTTAGACAGGATGTAGTTGGACTGATGCTTAGAATGGATGTGGCTGGACTGTTCTGATTTAATTTCTACTCTAGTTGTCCTAGTGTAAAACTATAGGCTGTTTTTATTTTAGTCTTGTGAACTTTTAAAGGATTCCATGTTAGCTGTAAGTGTTTCAGATGTTCTTTAATATCACCTAACAATATTGGGTTGTTTATTGACCGATTCTTTCAAGGTTTTTGATGAATATTGGTTTAATCTCAATCGTTGCACAATCAGTTTTGTTTTAGATGAATGTCTTGTGTTGGTTTTTTTGGATTCTTAGATTTGGAGTGCTTTTGATTTGGTTTTTTTACATATTTATAGTTTTCTGATATATCATTTTACTTGAATCGTAAGCTGCAAATCATATAGTTCATCTCCCATTTAATTTGGTCATGAAGAGAATCAACGGTTTAGTTGGTCCTAGTCGTTGTGATATTGATTGTGAGGCATTCTTTAACCAATGTTTCCTTAAGTTTAGTTGTCATGTAGGGTTATTGTGGGATTTTAAATTAATTTTTTTTTTTTTTTAGATAGTTTGGCCAAATAACATTACGCCAGGTGACTGGTTAAACTGGAAGAGAGGGGGTGTCTAACACCTTTCCGCTCTCTTAACTAAACCTCCCTACCCTATCTTGTCAGACCAATATTAAGCTTATTTTTTTGGGTCTATTTTTGAACTTAACCCGATCTATTTGGAGTCCGCCCGACCCGGGGTAGTTCACAGCTACCGACTCCACTGGGGAATTGCTGGTTTGAGCCATGGTTTAAATTTATTTGGCCAAATTTAGGATCTTTATTATGATTTTTAGGATGCTTTAAGACTTTTTTATAGTATTATTAAGATTTTTTTAGATGTAGGATTTTTTTATTTTTTTATCCATTTTTGGGTGGTTCAATTGATTGGCATGGTTTAATTATTCTAATTGTCATGTTTTATCTTGATGATCATTATCTTGGTTTGATGTGATATGCTTCAAATTAATTGATCCATGTTACTTTATTACGATTTATATATTTGATTTTTGCTTTTTTCACTAAAATGCTTGAATGTCATATAGTGCATGCTTGAATTCACTAACACTTGCATATTAAACTCACAAGCCATGTCCCACCCATTATCACTTATCTTAGGGAGCTTTGTAAGCTTGCAAACGGGTGACCGTTGTCCTCGGTGGCAAACCTTACACTCCAGGAGTCTAGTAGGTGTACAGTCAGGCGACCATTGTTCCCGGTGCCGGCACCCAACGCTCCACCCCGAACCAAACGACCAGAGAAGCATGTGGAGAAATCCATGTGTGGAGGTCGGTTCAACCGGTTTCGGGTTCCCTCATCCTTTAGATGCATAACCGTGAGCCCCATGTGCATATAAAACCTGGTTTAGGTCTTAGAAAATCGGAGTATTAGGACACGTGTGTTTGGTCTCAATATATTAAGTCAAATATGTGATAATTTATGAATGTTAAAAAAAAATTAGTTCATACATAAAGAGTCCATCTAGTTTGGGCCCATGGTCTAAACCCATGTCCGTACTTTTGCGTTTCCTTAGTTTGGGCTCCCCAGTTGGGCCCATTAGATAAATCTTACCCATATGGTCTAGGGTCATGGACCCAAGATCCAGTGCATACATAAAGTGTCCATATCATGGGTCCATGACCCATTTGCATTTAGGATGGGTGCCCACCCATGTTACAGGAACCAATTATTTTGAAGACCCATGGACCCAGATGATCCAAGAAGACCCATGGACCCAAAAGATCCAAGAAGACCCGTGGACCTAGAAGATCCAAATTCAAAATCCATGGAGCAGAAGGAATAAAGAGTAGACTTGGTTCTCTTTTATTTGGCCCATTAAGGCCTAGCTGTACTTTTTATACATTTGGCCCATTGAGGCACTTGTATCTTTTATTAGCCCAAAGCGGCTCAGTCTGTTATAATACAGGATGATTTTAGATTCTTCCTATCTTATTATTCTTGTTATATTTGGGGCACCATAGAGGTCAGGTCCATGTATAATCTGGTCATGTCTAGAGTCATATCCGACTAATCATTGATTAGTATGGATCTGAAGTTGGGATCTCAATTAAACTCATTCATGATCATCCCACATCATTCATGCATTATTTTGAGATTCTTATGCATCATTTAAGT
Organism: Pachysandra terminalis; assembly: GCA_031762675.1. Classification (NCBI taxonomy): domain Eukaryota; kingdom Viridiplantae; phylum Streptophyta; class Magnoliopsida; order Buxales; family Buxaceae; genus Pachysandra; species Pachysandra terminalis. The sequence continues at coordinate 15,313 of JAUPMG010307694.1, forward strand.
TTGCCATGCATCACTTGAGTTTGTCAAGCAGGTTTTTCAAGTGTTGTGATCATTTTTTTTAAAGAGGTTATATACCAGTTTTTTCAATTTTAGGGTTTTGAGTCATGCATTATCTTGTGATTCAGGACAATTATACTGTAAGTTTTTATGCATTGTCAATGTCATAAATTTTTATACAGGTTTACAGGTTGTATAATCCCTTATTTTTAAGGGGTTATATACCAGTTTTTCGAATATTTAGGATTTTGAGTTTTGCATCATCTATGCATTATCTTGTCATTCATAATCATGGCATTCAAAGTTCTTATGCATTGTTTTATGTTATGTCATGTTAATACAGGTGTTTCACAGGTTTTTCAAGTTGTATAATCTCTTATTTTTAAGGGGTTATATACCAGTTTTTTCAAATTTTGAAAAGTTGCGAGTCCTTATGCATCATGCATTTTCATAGGTTTGTTTTGAGTTATTTATAGGGTTTTTAGTTTTCATTTCATAGGTTATCAGGTTGTTTTAATTTTTAAGTTTCTCATTTCATAGGTTATCAGGTTGTTTTTTATTTTTAGGATTTTAGTTCCCGCTTCATAGTTTATCAGGTTGTGCTAAAAAAGAAAAAAACCATAAAAATATTTCAGCTTCTTGGTGTCATCTCTTTGGTACCATGATGTTTTAAGTCCTTCAAGTCTTGAAAAAAATGAAAAGAAAAGAAAGGGGAAAAGATTTCATTTCCTTGGTATCATCTCTTTGGTATCATGTCCTGTTAATTCATTTTAAGTTTAAAAAAAACAAAATTTGGTACATCTCGTTGATATCATGTTATTTTAATTCAATTTAAGTCTAATAAAAAAAAGATGGGATTTATCTCATGGTACTATCTTGGTAGTATTATGTTTTGAATTCAAAATTCAAGAATAAAAAAAATAAATTTCATCCCATTAGTACATCTTTTTGGTATTATGTTTTGAAACCAAAATTCAAGAATCAAATTTAAAAAAAAAAAAAAAAAAAAGGAGATCAAAAATCAAAAAGTAAAAATCATAGGCTATTAGTAACCTTGAGCGGAATGCAAGGTTACTTTTGTGTCGTTGAATCGTAGGCCATTAGTAACCTTGAGCGGAATG